>JANTQJ010000105.1:0-29064 GCA_032989685.1 Arthroderma sp. PD_2
ATCCCACGCAGTATAGTACTGGTGTATGGCGCCGCATTTAAAACAGACTGCAATGCCTCTAATCGAATGCGTGCCACCGTCAGCTGGGTAGCTATAATGTTAGCATCATGGTGCTACCAAGGCAAGACTGATAACTGATGTTTAACAGGTGAACAAGAGCTTTTATAGATTACCCCGTGCCTAACGCCTGCGAGGGCATCCTCGATCACTGTCTGGTATTGACCGCAGTGGTGGAACTGGGAATGGAGCCTAATCTTGGGGCGGAATGGGCGTGGCAGGTTGGAGCCAGGAAAGGATGCATTGTTAATGGATTCAGCATAGCTCAGGGGTATACGCAGCCACAGAAGGGCAACCAGAATCATCGTCAGGAAAGGTTTTGCCATCCTGGATATACCGATAACATGGAGCGGAGGAAACTGGAAAGTGACCTGCACTGTAACTATTTATACGATAATAGTTTACAAGGAAGAAGTTGAAAATGGCCACTGGCATCTTTCTATCCAACTTGAATATGGCGCGCTTCTCATATACTAGCACGATGAGCTCCATTCCATGGGTGCAGCTTGCCGTGCGAGATGCGCGATGCAGGGAATGGAAGCATATTGACAATGGCCCGTAGATATCGGGCGACTAGATAGTTTATCTTGCATTGCCTCGACGAACAGGTGATGTTGAATGATTGTATCATGCGAGTTCTGATGCAGGCTCATCTCGTCTAATCTCAGCTTGCGACATATAACGCCGACCCGCTGGTCCCCGGGAGATTCGTCGAAGTGTGTAATCGGTCATTCCAATACTACCTCGCAATGAGATGTACCATGGAGGGGGTAATTGTAGAAGAATACAAAAATAAAGGTGGTAGGCCTTGTAGCAATAGGCCCCTTTAACTATTAACTAGCCAGAGGTAACTAATAGTTACGGAGTACTACTTTATCAGTTTGGTGCCTTCGTCAACTAGTTAAAGCCACATTAAAGCCAGGTGATATTTGGAATGTCTTATGATTATAGAACTATTCATGGGTATCTCGTATACATTTGTGCATTCACTCCGCGCCACTCTCTCACTCTTTCGGTTTCAACTCTCGGTTTTGGAGGCTCCCAAACCATCACAGGGATTGACAGTCCTCCCATCGTCTCCGTCTTGAACTGCTTGAACCCCATCTTTTCGTACAAATTTCTACCTCTGACACTTGTTTCAAGCCCGATGGGAACATTCTCCTCGATTGCGTGGTAGATGCCGCGTTGAGTCAAAAGTTTGCCTATCCCTTGCCTCTGATATTCCGGGTCAACAGCAATGGTAGTCAAGTACCACAGCTCTGGAAATATGGAGGATGGGAAGTTATCCTCAAAGTGAGGAAGGGGTTTTTCGGCGTCGAGGCTCTTGTCTAGCTGGAAATACTGGGAGAAACTATCTTGCATCCTACAGAGAGATAGCTGGAGTCCTAGAGCGCGCATCCTGTGAGCTACTCGAGGCCATTCGATCGTACTGACAGAGTAAAAGAACACCAGGCAACTCATACCATTCCAATACCCTTCGTTTTCAGCAATCCATGCCTGCGCCGCAGGGCTTGATCCAGTACGCCTCCAAGTCGCATGTCCAACGACCTTTTCGTTATTGCTGCAACCGTCTTCGTCGGGGACAGTGACGGCGACGTACATCACGCACCCTGGCCTCCAATATCTCGATTTTGTGCGCCGGACAAAACCATCCAGGAAATGATAATAGTATTCTTCCCGTCTTGGGAACACTGCCTTGCATAGGTCGTCATCTTTCATCGCATTTGCCAAAATAGCAGCCACTGTGGGGAAATCTGCTGGCTTGATACGACGGATGGTGTACGCCGGCCGTCTTTTGGACTCTCTCCTGTTTGTATTCTGATGCTCCATAGTGGCGACGATGGTTCTCAAAGATCGCTTTGAGGATGATCCACTAGGTGGTTACCCGGCGGCCATTTGAAGGCCTTCACTCACGCTGTTATCATGCTGCCTGTTAACATTATTCTGCTGCCTATCCGGCAACTCGGCCTGCAAAATTGTGTCAGGGATATAGAACCTGTCAGCCTGGTATACACGTCAGATAACCCTGAGATACAGATTCCAGGTCAATAGGGGCTAGGACTGGACCGTGAGTGGGCTTCTAGTGCTGCCTGCTAAATTGCCCCCCTACACCACCCCCCCCCCAACCGCACTTCTATATATACATATAATGCCGCAACGTCGTAGATAGCAGGGTGCTTGTACACTCCCTTTGATACATGTTGTAGGATGATCTTCCGTTCAACAGACAGTCAAATATGGGTACGATAGTTGCCCCTAGAGTTAGTTTAGTCTGCCGTTAACTAAAATCCAATGACGTCGGTATTCACCGCGCTTGTTCATAAACACTACCTATACGAAATGCTGGGTTGAAGACTTGTTTTAGTGCCTGAAAGATTGTTAAGCTGTTTGGCTCAAGGGATGCAGGGCTATGATTTTCAAGGAAGTAGGGAGACCAGGTTGTTAATATCCGCCAATTGGTATGCACCGAAATGACTACTCAAGTAAACTAAAAATTCCCTACAAACAAAAGATAACGAAGATTCATGACAGTCGTAAGTTAAATCCAAGATCCCACATGTACCAGCAGCTACTCCTCCAGGTCCTCCCAATTGAGATCATATATGATTCCATCTTCCTCTATGTCAGTAAGACACTCTCCATCATGGGGTACGGTCAACTGAACAGGCTTTTTCCTGCTGATGGTCGAATCACTGACGAGGATGTTCCATTCACTCCGGGTTATGGGCGTTACGTCAGACGCACTATGTGGTGTCCTAGCTCTGAGGGGTGATAGTGCTTTTGCAAAGCTAACTCTCCTCGTAGCAGGTGACGAAGCTAGTATCTCTTTTTTCTTTACCTTCTGATTTTCCAATTTCACCTCTTTGGAGTTTTCTGCAAGTTCTGGTTTAGGCTCCTCCGGCTTGGCCTCTGGTTTTCGCTCTGGTTCCGGCTTTGCCTCAGGCTCAGGCTTTGGCAAGACGATGGCTACCTGCTTGTATCGGCTGACATATTCTTTGGCTATGTCTACGATGAGCTGGTCTTCAAAGTGAAGGTGATTATAGGCATGGTAGAAAAATGACTTGGTAAACGGCCGCCCACCAGTGCTTTGGACGGATTGTCGAAGCAGACAGAGGCAAGCATCGGTATAGATGCGACTGGGGATATGGTCGATCATGGTATTTGGTGTCACCCAAGGAGTGGAAAGAGCGTTAAGGTATTGCTTCAGCGTATACGTGCGATCGATATTCAAGACCGTGAGTCCCTCAAGACTGACCAAAACATCGTTCTGTTTAAGAGATCGGTCGATGAGATATTCGGGGTTGAACATCGCATCCATGCCGGTACTCGAGGACGAGAGAGCCATCCATTTTGACTGAAGATGGTATTTCCTTGCCGCTCGCCGAATGTACTTGCTGAAGAGGTGGCGTGCATTGTCCGAGAGAGTACCGACGGGGAACACGGTGAGGTTGCACCCCTGGCCAATGGGCAGCGGTTTGGCGCGCGAGAGGATGAGGGTCAGGTGCAACGTGTTCGACTGCAGCTTGTGCGAGACATACTCAAGTCCCGAGTAGACCTGGGGAGCAATGAGATTTGAATCGAAGGCTGACTCCTGAGAGAGAGGCGGAGATATCATATCTCGGGTCAGGGGATCGGTGGAGGGGGGTCTGATCTCCCCCCTGTTTCGAGCCTGGTCGTGGAGAAGCATGCTCTCGCCCTCCTGCACTGCCGAAACGAATTGGCAGCTGGGTGAGGGAACGAAAAGGGCAGAGGACGATGAAACGTCTGGACTGTTTTATATTTCTTCAAGACACCTGTTCCTGCATCTCGTTGTGTCTGCCGCCCTTCAACAATCACAAATATTGCAGCCAATGAGCGTCCCCGTCACGACTCTATAAATAAACCCCATGTGATCCCTGGCCCCTGCTGCAGCCTTAACCGCCGCATCGGAACGCGCTTTACTCAGAATAGTAATTAGCGGGGTTAGGCTTCTGGCGCTTATTCGTCGGCCGGGTAAAGCTTAAAACCCCAGTTAAAAGCCCGGGCGCCTAAGTTGAATCCTTCATGGTGGGGAAGAAGATGAAGATACCTCATGGTACTTGGTTGTCCCCGGGAATGCCGCCCGTTGCGAGGTAGCTTCTTGTCTCCCCGTGCGTTTGGGCCTATCTCCTGGTCGTCCTTCCCCCCCTGTAAACACGCTTCTCCTTCCTTAGAAAGCCCCTCACGAATGCTCTCAGTTGGCCTGGCCACTCATCTACCTCATCATATCGGTTTCGGCGTTGCATTCCCCCCCGATCGTTCCGTTGGCCTGGTTGATGCGCTGTCTATGAAACAATCGACATTTCTATCCTTGGGTTTAAAGTTCCAACTCACCTCCTTGCTTGGTTTCAGACAGATGGACAGGATCGTTTACCCCAGGAATCCTTCTTGAAGATTTGATTTCCAACACTTATTGGACATCAGCTTCGTTTTCGGCTATTGCAATTGTTGGGTCCGAATATGATAGCATTCGCTGTATCGATGGTCAGGAGTATACTTGACAACACAGTCTTGGCTACAGTAGTTGAGTACTTTATTATATACTCCTCTCCACACTCAGGTACCTGTTACTTGGCAAAATGCGAGTCTAACTTGTTGGGAACAAGTTCTAACAAAAATTTAAGTCCCGACTCTGTCACTTCCTTCTTCCAAAGAAAATAGATCATTCATCACTCGACTCTTTTTATAGTTATAGAATAAGCTGACTTTTAGTAGTACATTGTTACCCAACCACAAACTGCATTACTCCGACCAGAGTGGTAACAAGCTTCTCGGTCACATCAGTGATCGTTCTAGCCTCAACCGTGCTCAGTATTATAGACTGGAATTAAAACGGGCTGCATGTGTGTGCAGCTCATGTCGTATTTGTGTTCGATTCAAACCTGATTACCAGCGTAATCCAAAGTTTTTCTTAACCAGGCTGGTTCTCAATGCCTAGTTAGCTCGCTAAATATAGTACTCCTTCGACTGCCAAAAGATATAGAAAAAGACCTATAGATAATATCAACACGAACGAGTGCTTGTTTAACTTCTTGTTTCCGCCTCTATGTTTGATGTTAACAGTTGACAAGAGTATATTTCTTCATGGCGCGAGGGAGAAAAAACCCAAGTCATGTGACTCAGAGTCTCCACGCTTTGCTACGGCCGAAGAAAGAAGAAACATCAAACATCTTCAGACGGGAGAACAACACTCCATCTACGGAGTAAACCACAGGAGTCCTCGAAACACCGTACTTTTCACGTTCGCATGTAGCAGCATTTACGTGCGAGAAAGGGGCTGTGCCCGTCGACGTCACGAGCAAGGCACCCTGGGTCGCCGTGTTCTCTCAGACTGAAGAGCTGGAGAGCTGAACCGAGTACGGACACAGTGGTCACAATGATTGGCTGCACACTTCTCAGTTCGAACAAATAACCAGTTCGAGGAAATGATCGTTGTTCGTACGGAGCGGCGAGCCGAACTCTAGAGTCCACTCATAGCTGATGGGCCGCTAATCAGCTATTGACGCGGTGCTACGGACGTAATGACTTGGTTTAACCCTCTGGGGTCGGATAAATTTCCTCTCCTCCTCTCCTGTTCTGAAGAGTGAGCGCCATGGTGGTTGGAGAGACCCTTCTTGGCTATCGTTTAATCCTTTGACCCGGTTGGCCTTGACGCCGACTGCTAGCTGAGTGGTTTATATACACTGAAGCGAGCCTTGAATATATATATTCAGCCTATCATCCTCAGCGGAACATGTAGAAGCAGCCTGCCTACCCCAAAAGTCTCTACTCTACTGTTTTGAGGTTATTTTGATGATTCTACATCTATTACGACCATCTATGACCCAAGCTAACGAGCTGTTGAAATATCTTTGTCTCCTCGATTCCTTCCGCGACACTGACCTTGAAACCTGAATTTGTCAATACCCGTTTGCTAGCAACACAAACGATGCCTAGAATATCTGAAGAGTCTCCCAAGTCATATAATGACTGGCCCAATTATCAAGGGGTAAGAAAATCCTGGCTGCGCTGTTTCTACGTCCAACTAACAAAAAGGCTCTAGTTTGATACTTCATATGAAGAAAGGAGCCCAGTCGAGCTAAAAGTAACCGGAAACATTCCATCATGGGCTGCCGGTACTCTCTACCGCACTGGAATTGGTCAGCGGGAGATCGAAACGGTGAAAGGGGTGTTCCAAGTAAACCACTGGTTCGATGGCCTGGCGGTTGTCCATAGATTCCAAATCCTACCACCCGATGAGGAGCATCCGGATGTCCGAGTCATTTATAACTCACGAAGCACCTGTGATGGCCTTATCGAGCGGATCCGGAAAACGGGGAATCGGGATACAATGACTTTTGCAAGGAAATACGATCCATGTCAGAGCTACTTTAAGAAGGTCATGTCTGTCTTTCGACCGGATCAAGACCGTGCGCCAAACGAATACTCCATGTCCATCACGCTATCTGTTGACTTTCCTGGGTTGGTGCCTGAGAAAGGGAAGCTTAGCAGTGGGCATTCTTCGGGCATACAGGGACTTGCAAATAAGACAGATGTCTCGGTATTCCAGATGCTAGATCCAGAAACCCTAGAGCCGCTTGGGATTGCGCATCAGCATGTCCTTCACCCGGATCTCAAAGGCCCTATGTCTGGGGCTCATGCGAAGTCTGATCCGGTCACGGGAGATGTCTATAACTTCAACCTCGAGTTTGGATTTACCCCAACCTATCGCGTCTTCGGCGTCTCTCGCCTAACAGGCAAGACTTCTATCCTAGCGACCATCACGGACGCTAGCCCTGCCTATATCCACTCGATCTTCTTGACCGAAAACTATGTGATCCTGTGTGTATGGAATTCATTCTTCGTCGCCCATGGCTTGAAGATCCTGTGGACTAGAAACGTCCTTGATGCCATCGGAGAATACGATCCATCTCGTCCTGCGAAATGGTATGTCGTTGACCGCCGTACTCCAGAAAATGGCGGGCAGGGGGTGGTAGCAACCTACGAGAGTGATCCGTTTTTCTGCTTCCATAGTGTTAATGCCTATGAAACGCCTTCGCAGACCGGATCTGGAACCGATATCATCGCGGACTTGGTCGCATATGATAATCTCAACTGCCTGAAAGCGGCCTACCTCGATAATCTCAGTTCTGACTCGCCAAATGCAGGGGAGATAAAGGCAAATCATCCGTATACTACCGTCCTCCTAAGGCACCGGTTACCGTCTATTCCCCTGGAATCAAAGGAACGGAACTCTGCACAGCCACGAAAGGCCACCATAGAATTCAGGTCTGAGCCCATCCAGGCGCCTGAACTGCCAACTCTGAACCCTCAATACATCACTCGCGCACATAGATATGTATATGGGGTAAATTTAACAGGAAAATCCACATTTTGGGACGGCTTGGTGAAGATGGATACCCGGACTCTTGAAGCAAAGTACTGGACTCATCAAGGACAAAGTGCAGGAGAGCCCATTTTTATCCCCCGCACCAAGAGAGGCCCCCTTGGATCTGATCGATTGAATGGTGCCTCCACTCCTGATGCTGAAGCCACTGACGACGAGGATGATGGTGTGTTGCTGTCTGTTGTTCTTGATGGGCTCTCGGGGAAGTCGTATTTGCTTGCACTAGATGCAAAGACAATGACTGAAGTTGGGAGAGCGGACGTCAACGGGGCCATAGGATTTGGATTCCATGGAGTACATGTAAGTTCAGAAGATAAAAGGACAATTGATTTTTAATACGTCCCTTATAAAAGGCTCTCTTATTCTTATCTAACGGGGAGGGGGGATTTTATGAAACTATTACTCTAGTATCCTACTTATTCTTCACGCTATGTTGTAAATACTGTTTGATGAAGTTGAAATCTATCCCAGTACGCTTGACCGCTATAACAAACCATTTCTCACTCCGACCTTGTATGCATATTCCCATATTGATTTCGTCATTTTTTCCACGAATCCCTGACTGTGACAATCTCACCCCAGATGTTTTCCCTAGCTCTCTCCCTTGTCGTGCCACGCTTAATCATATCATCATATTCCGTGTGGACGTGTCTGATATGCGCCTCAACAGCCAGCCGGACCTTGTCCTCTTCGCTCGCGACCTTGCCGCTCCTACCGACTCGCCTAGACCCCTTTAAAAAAGCATGATTAAGAACTGCATCGAGATCAGATTTGGGCATATTTGGGAATTCCCTAAGAAGTAGTTCCCGTGCCTTGCGTCGATCGCGGGCATCCTTCTGAGCCACTGCTTGTTTGCGTGCGTCTGATGTATCGTGCGACTCTAGCTCGACGGCTGCACGCACGTCGATCGGAACGTACAGGCCGGTTTGCTCGTAAGTCGTGGAACTCTGGAAGCGGGAGGTTAGTTAGCTCACATCCGAGATATAGTTCGAAATAGCACCTACGTAGACGGTATAGACAGTTGAGCCCAGGTCGTGCGTCTGGGAACGACATTTTCTTGTGATGTAGACATCTCCCTTGGGCACGAAGCCGTAGCCAGATGGCCGTGGCTGGTTATCAAGAAGTATCTACCAAACTGTGTTAAGCTTCATAGAGTGATAGGTTATTGCTTGGTTCGATGGAACTTACGTCTTCTGCAACAAAATCATGCACCACCTTGGAATAAGCAATACTCTTGAGTTTATCTCGTAGAGCTTTTGGCATCGGTCTTGGGGTTTTGCTGGTCGGACGACGGGTGCGTTTTGTCCTGGGCCGGCTTTGACGTCGCTGCTGTTTTCCCATCTTTCCGACTTCAATAGAGAGAAGCGGTTGAAAATCTGGAGGGATTAAGGAGGAGAGGAGCAGGTTGGAATCATTGTTCTCCCTCCTCTTGGAGCTGAAGGATAGATGGGAAATATTCACTTGTTTACCGCATCTTGATGTGTTATTCACCAACACAATGAAAACGTCGAGGCACAAGTATAAACAAAATGTCCTTGCTCTAACTAGAGGGGCCTAAGCGAATAGATTTTAAGGACCCAGATTGAGTATTTGTTCGCTATATGGCATCTCCAAGCTGGTGGTGGTTTGCATCAACGCGTTGTGGTCGAGATGGTAAAATCTCGAGTTTTTCAAGTCGACCATCTTTACTAAACTACACCACCTAGCGACAGCACAGTACTGCCATAACGACGTCCCAGTTGCTCTACAGAGATTCACGATTTACACACGATCTCTTAATTATCCGTTTCGACCTGCTCCAGCCGACGGAGTGGCGAGAAAAAAGACAACGGTCCTAACAGCCGTGACGTTAACTGCTACGCCGCGATAGGCTCGCTAGGCAGGGCAGGGTTTGGGCCTGAGATATCCAGCCTTCCGAATCTCAATCTCCCGATCCTGGCGGCCGTGGACTAACCTGTTGTATATAGTTAAAATCACAGAGGAGCACGTAAGAAGGCGATCTCCCTAAGCCTCAGCCGCCAGATCGACTAGATCGAAACCTGGCAGCAGAAAAGGCACGTATAGCTACGGAGTTCGGAGTATATCACATCATAACTCTTTTCTGGCCGTTGCACGAGCAGCAGGAAAATGGGACCTATCTTGGCTCCAGGGGCGTCCCTTACGCAAGAAATGTGGAGGATTTTAGCTGATGTTTGCTCGCCAATCGGTGCTTGCGCAGGCTGCGTGCTAAGAGGATGGTCCTTCGTGTAAGGTCGTAGGGGAGCGGCACGGATGAGAGCGACGGAGCAGTCCAGGACGGGGAGGGTTACGGATTATACGTTCGTCCCATGCTGGACATCTCCGTTATAAATCCTCTGCAGCGTCTTAAGGCTAACAAGCGATTCTCCAGCAGGTTCGATGTATATATACTTGATTATCCGGAAATCTCGTGTGCGTGGACAAGCAGATTTAAATCGATGTGCAGCTTAAATTAATTATGGATCTCGGACACACGACAAGCTGAGCGGGTTCCATCCAGCGACTCCTGGCCAATTCCGAGGCGCAAACAATCCAATCATATCGACCGCAGCCAGGGGTCGTCATTCCCCCCATGCCAGTGGGGAGCCGAGATCAGGAATTTGAAGCTAAAAAAAAAAGAATTGATGGCGATTTTCGGCTGCAGGCACAAGCGGACATGCATCTGTACGATGTGCTAACGCCGTACTCCGTCCCTCTAGGAGTGTATATTTGCATGCATCGCTGCTCTGTCTGCTCAGGGGGCGACTGACTCTCCCCGGTTTGGTCGTCAATCCATAGTTTCCCCGCCCAGGAGGTCGATACATGCTCGAAAAGCCCAAGCTGGTTTCCTTTGACTGACCCCAAAGCGGACGCATGGGGGGACAGACCTGCCAATGATCTACCTCAGCATGGCCAGCTTTTTTGTTATTCATCCCCGGCCCTGCCCTGTCGCCAATAAACTCCGTGGCGCCAGTATATTCTTGATTCGGGGCGTGCAGAGCTGTATATCCTGATATATGGACTATAGCATGTCTCTGTCTATTCCGTATACTCCGTACGCTCGACGCTGCTTGAGCGGCCCAAAGAAGCTTTCCAGCCAGCCTGGTTGGCCCAGCTACTGGAGGCTGCTGGACACACATCTATCCAGGTCTTGGAAAAAGGGCTAGCGGGTGTGACAAAGGCCGGTCGGGCGCGTCGGAGTGGGCTTCATGGACGGATGCGCCATGGATATAAGGGAGGGAAGCTCCGGCGCTGGAGCCAAAGGAGAAGCCAAAAAAAAAAGGAAGAAGGAGATTAAAGGGCGAAGAAGAAAAAGGGAAAAACGTAAACAAGGAAAAGAATAAAAAAACGGGAATTTAATATTTAATTTAATAACTTTTCTTAAGCATAATAGTAGTTTATTTCTAGTTCTCTTTCTATAATCTCTCTATAACCATCTTGTTGCAGCTTTTTCTTTTCTTTGACCGTTTCTGTCTTCGTCCGCTTTCTCTCGAGTTTCCTGTCTTATATACTCCGTACTCATTTACTTATTTCTTTTGTTCCATCTTCACTTTCTCTTTCTCCTGCTGTGCTGCCTGGGCTAAAACGCTGCTAGTGCTGCCGTTCTGCTCTCTGTTGCCTGTTCTCGTTTCTTCGGCCTCGACCTTTTTTTTTCCCTCCCTCCATTCACCAACATATATTTTAACCTGACAATCCTGGCAAGGGGGCAACGGGCTCAGCGGTGTCTCGCTTCCTACGAGGTAAACTATTCGGGGATAAAAATACGCATGTAGGGGCCTATATATAACTTCTTGGGGCTTCAGTTGCTTCTTCTCGTCTTCTCGTCTTCAAAACTCCCACCTACGACCTACGACGACCCACGACGACCACGACCAGCAAGAAAGGAAAACCGCTTCCTCGCACCTCTTCGGCCTCGTCTCCCCGGTCGTCTCGCCTCATGCTGGTCCGGGGCAATCTGCTGATATGAATTGGGACTACCCTATCCACAGGTATGTTCTGGAGGGCGCCCATGGCCACAGAGACCTGCTCGTCGTGCCCCTCGGGTCTATAGCAGGCTGGTTGTATAGGGGGGGAGAAAAAAGACAGAAACATATTCTGACACCGGCCTTCTTAGCTTTACGGATCCTAATGTCGAACCTCAGACGCCCACGAGAACGCCGACTACCAGCTCGTTCGAGTCCTCCTTCCAGACCCCAAAGCTCGAATCCAGCTTCTACGATCCCCGGGTTACATGGAACACCGCAGACCCCTACGGCTCCAGCCCAGAGCTGATCAAGTTCCCGCCTCGATTTGACCTGGCCTCTCCGTCTCCGCAACGAGGTACATCCTTCCCTTTGCCCCCCCCTCTTCGTTTGGTAGTAGAACTTTTTGGGTCAGGTATCAGAAGTTTGAAGGGTTTTGAGCTGTGTGCTAACAGCTTTACAGGCCGGTTATCGGGAGTCGATGGGCTGGATAGTGGCACGGTACCCAGCAGCGGAAGGAGGACGAGGGCATTGAATACGATTCCCAGCTCTGGGCCTGATATGTCGGATGGAATCGACCCTACGAGCCGTTCTGCTGCCTCGATGCAGACCCCACCGCCTACCAGCACCTCGAGGAGGAGAACTCAGGATGCTATGAATCTAACGACTGACGATGCTGCTACGCCCGTGCAAGAAACGAATACAAGCCACCTGGAGACCCCAAGCCGCTTCATCGGGTTGTCTCCCAACTTTTACGGCTTCCAGGGAACCCCTGATCTGTTCCGTGTGGCCGGAGCATCGACTGAGGAGAACTCTTTTATCCCTCGATATCAGATGCCGTGGGATCAGGAAAATGTGCCTCAGTCGTCAACCATGATGGACCCCGCTATCTATACCAATCATTTTGATATATCTTCGCAGCCGCAGCCCCAGCCGGAGGTCGATGCATTCGATGCTGACCCTGCCAGCGAGATTGGACTGGAGACCCCAAAGCTGCCGGTAACGCAGTCGGTTGGGAGGAAACGGGTGGGCTTGGGGATGTCCCAGGATCTGCGGTATCTTGATACGCAGCAGGGCGCAGCTATCAGCACCTCGTTCTCTGCATCGCCACGCATGCCCGCACCGCAGAACGACGACCCTTCAATGTTTCTCAGCTCTCCTGCTCGACGATTTGGCTTCTCTGACCCGTCATATTCTCCCAACACAACGCGGATGGAGAACCGTCAGCCGTACCACTACCAGATGGAGGAGTCCGAACGGGACAGGCGAGAAAGGGGCCTGTGCAAGGTGCCACGGACGAGAAGTGTTGGCCAGACAAGGAAACCTGCTACTGCTCCTACTTCTACCACCTACGAGGACCCCTACGTATCCCTCCCTCGGTCCAATATAGGCAGGCCACCCGCCAGGCGAATCACGACACATTCCGGAACGGTATCCCGACAAAGCTCCTTTTCCGGCGGAAGTGTGTGCGCTGTACCCGGCAGTGGGGTTAGGAAGACGCCGTCCAAGGGCCGCACCTCACCCTTCAAAACGCAGATGCACTCCTTTCCTCGACCTACCTCGCTGGCCGCGCCGATGGAAGCGCTCGTGCTCAAGGTTGGCAAGGACGGAATAGCCACGACGGAGATGAAACTGGCGGCGCACTCGCAGTCCCAATTCGCCGACGTGTCCCCCGATATAAGTATCGAGGAGCTCTCGACCGAAAGCGACAGCGACCTGTCTGATACATCAGAGCGTCGAATTGCAAGAAGTCAGAATCCGTCATTCAATTTTCCTGACATCACTCCCCGTAGGCATCGTATTGCACACACGCCATCTTCGTCCCGTCCGCATTCTAAGAGCTCGTCCCGCTCCTCGACCGTGGGCTCGTCACACTCTGGCTATAACCCAGGCTGGGCGGAGCCTTCACGAGGTAGGGGTTCCCAGCTGGACGTTCTGTCGGCCCAGGATGCATGGGACCAGCGCCGTCGACACTCGGTCCACCCACTGAGCAGCCATTCGCGAAGCTACTCGATCACCGACTCGGAGGCAACCCAGGAAGAGGATGAGGGGGAAGACGAGGGACACGCCCAACATGCCCTGAAACAGGTCCTCCAGGCCCGTAAACGGCAGTCGGCAGCCGGGTATGGGTCAACCTCTAGAGCGTCTCACTCACTGGCCATGGCAACCCTACGGTCTTCACCACCGCTGGTGGGATACCCAGAATCGTACGCTGGAGACATCAGCTCCCCCACCAAGGCGACCGACCCAGACGCCGCCCCTACGCCGACTATGGAACGCCAGAATAATCCCAGCACGGGGACCAGATGTGTATGCAATTCTAGAAACAACGGAG
This sequence comes from Arthroderma sp. PD_2, assembly GCA_032989685.1. Lineage (NCBI taxonomy): Eukaryota > Fungi > Ascomycota > Eurotiomycetes > Onygenales > Arthrodermataceae > Arthroderma > Arthroderma sp. PD_2. The sequence continues at coordinate 13,757 of JANTQJ010000105.1, forward strand.
GCCACTTGATGATCCAATGGTAAGCCCTGCCTTCTTTAGTGATGTATCTCCTCAAGCTAATCATACGACCACCCACAGCGAGTCGTGCACACACTGGCTCCACACAAAGTGCGTAGGACTTGACCGCCAGAGCCTGCCGCCGGTATACATCTGCGTCTACTGCGTGAACACCCCCGTACGCCGACGAACCCGCGACCCGCGAGTGCGAGGGGGTCACGTCTCCTCTCCACTCACCCATAAATCCTACGGCTTTCTCTGAGGCCATTTATATATCACCCGTCTACCTTGACATCCCCGTCTACACTACATCCTGACACCCCCGACTACCCGATTACCTCTGCTTCTTCTTTCCTTTGTGCTGCTGTTATACTCTCTGCCATCTTATACCAAGCCTAGATCATCTTCCGTCGTGTTACAATACCCAGCTTCGCATGTGCTGCTGTCTCGTTCATCTGTACATATTCTCTTCTATTTTTGACTCGATACTACTTCTTCCCTTAACTCATAACTACTTCTTCTTCCGTTGACTTATAACTTCTTCTTCCACTTCTGCGCTAAATCCTAACTCCGTGACTAGTCCAAAACAGAAAGTAAATAGCCGCCATCTTACTAAGCCCCAAGCGCCGGCGTTAAGTTCTTCCGTCCGACTTCGGCCTGATTATTAATACACGTCATCTAACTTAGGGCAAGAAGGCTTAGGGTTTCTTCTTGGGGGCGTGACCGACTCTCTTTTTCTCTTTGGCTCTTTTGGCTCTTCGCGATGACAATCATCAATCTCGGTCTTGTCTTTCTATTTCAAACGAGATAAGTAGGATAAGACTGCTGGGAGAGTCCTGTCGCCATCGATTGACCAGCGGATACCCCGTCTACGGAAGCGTCTACTCACATGGCGGCCTCAACCTCGACCTCCGGCAATCGGGACCTCCCTGCCTCAAAATATGACCTAAGCACCTACTGGGGTCGAGTCAGACAGTCTGCAGAGTTATGCGATCCCAGGTATGAGCGCCCTTACATGCATGTCTATATAAACCCGGTGCCTCCCGTCCGTCCGATCGGTGCGGTAGGGCCCCCCAGGCGCTTTTTATCCTGGTCTGGGTTTGGTTATTTGCTCGTTGGGCTCGCTGAGAACTGATCCAAATTGTCTGTATAGGACCCTGTTTGTCTCTCCAGACGGCCTGGAAAATGCGAAGAAGCTGATTGCGTCGTATAAGGGCGGCCAGCTGCTGTCCATGACGCCGGAGTTATGGCATGCGAAGAAGGTGGTCGATTCGACTCTACATCCTGGTAACTAACTACCCTTGATAGATTCATCGTCAATTTGTCACGGATGATATAGCTGACGGTTGGCGAAATAGATACCGGCGAACCCGTCTTCTTTCCCTTTCGAATGTCATGTTTCGTCCTTTCGAACCTGATTGTCACGGCGGGCATGCTCACGCCTGGCATGGGCGTACGTTCTTTTCCTCTGCCTTTTTCTTTCTTTTTCTCTGGTCTAACGTGAGTCACTAGACAACCGGAACGCTGCTGTGGCAGATTACCAACCAGTCGCTCAACGTTGCCATCAACAATGCCAACGCCAACAAGTCGACTCCCCTATCTACGTCCGCCATAGTCAAGTCGTACCTCCTCGCCGTCTCGGCGTCGTGCTCCGTCGCGCTGGGGCTGAATGCAGTGGTTCCACGGCTTAGATTCGCCCCCAACACCAAGCTGATACTCGGTCGCCTGGTCCCATTTGCGGCCGTGGCCAGCTCGGGTGCGCTTAACGTCTTCTTGATGCGCGGCGAGGAGATCAGACAGGGTATCGACGTCTATCCCTTCGAGACCAAGGAGCAGCGAGAGAAGCTTGAGCTGGAGGGAGGCGAGGTGCAGAGTCTCGGGAAGAGCAAGAGAGCGGCCACCTTGGCTGTGGGCGAGACGGCCATAAGCCGAGTGCTGAACTCGACTCCCATCATGGTCCTGCCGCCGTTGATACTGGTTCGGTTGCAGCAGATGCAATGGCTCAAGTCACGGCCACGGCTCGTCCTACCGGTGAACCTGGGTAATTTATTCCCCCGGTTCTTTATTACTATGATCAGATGCTAATCGATTTCCCCACAGGTTTGATTCTAACGACATCCATCTTTGCCCTGCCGCTTGCACTGGGCGCCTTCCCACAGCGCCAGACCGTGCAGGCATCCTCTCTCGAAGAAGAGTTCTGGGACCGCGGTGGCAGCACCGGGCTCGTCGAGTTCAATCGCGGCATATAGTCGAACAGTTTCTCGATGCTTTCTTTTCTTCCTTTTCTTTTCTTTATCTCTTTGGTCATTTCTTTTAGGTTCGATGGTACAATATCTGCGGGCTCGCCATGGGTTATCTGTTTCTCTTTTCTCTCTTTTCTATTTTCTTGCCCTTTTCCCCTATGGTCCTGTTTCCGGTCATCTCTTTATTCTAATTGGGTTCGCTGACTGCATGACCCGGGCCAGTCTCAGCGAGGCGTCTCTAGATTGTTCTCTTTTTTTTTACCAAGCGGGTTGACTTGGTCTTTGCCTCTTTCCCTTCTCCCTTTTCCTTTTCTCTGCCTCCTGCGTTCATGTGCCATGCTTGAATAGACATGCATGATGCCTGGTTTCTGAAAGTTTCATAGACAGATCTAGAGTAATCTGGATTAGATGGGCAAGATCGATTAGCGATCGGGTGGTTATCGTGGCCCTTGGTTGGCCCTTTTCTCGGCATCAATATAAATTCCATTGATCCATGTTCTTGCTGTCGTCTCTGTCCGGGAATCCGTAGCCGTGGAGGAATAGATATTTGCCACACTGCAACTGTTCACGCGTGAGACGCAGAATATATGCCACCCATGTTATTGGATATATATGCATATGTATACATCCGCCAGAGCACTCTTATCAATCCCGTACCGCAAGCACCTGGACTAACCAAGGCCCCCAGAACTCGGATCTACGGCTTACCTGAGACATATAAAAAAGGGCTCTCCCCCCCGGCTGGGAACTGGGATGGCCGTTGTATATATAGTCCTATCCGGTGATTGTGTGAGTCCCATGTGATGGCGAGAGGAAGTAGAGCAAGTCAGCTCCCCTGCTCTACATTAAGGTCAGCTTGGAGTCTTCTCTGTATGTTCCATGTACGACGTAGAAGGGCGAGCGGGATGACCTGTGGCTGTGATTGAAGCATCTCAGACTCTTACACTCAAGTCCGATCAGACGTCCTCTCTCTCTCTCTCTCTCTCTGTCTCTCTCTCTGTCTCTCTCTCTGTCTCTCTATCTCTGTCTCTCTCTCTCTCTGTCTGTCTGGCTGTCTCTCTCTCTATCTATCTCCTTCGTCTGGCTGTCTCTCTGGCTGTCCGTTTTTCGTCCATCTCTCGGTGTAGGCTTCAACTGGCTGTAAGACTCGACTCACTGTCAGTGAAGAGTAAGACCATTAAAGAGAATAATAGAGAAGAATAAGAGAATAGCAAATAGAAGAGATTAAAGATCAACAGAGAAATAACAGAGGAAGAGAAGAAGAGAAGACGCCGGCCAGTCCCAAACGGGCTCTTCCGCCTCACGAACTTCAACTTCAACTTTCAACCTCCAGAAAAAACTTCAACCTCGCAACTTCACCAACAAACTCGCCCTCTCGCTCCGTCCTGCCAGACCATGGACTCTTCTGCTGTCTGAGTCTTCGTGCTCTCGACCTTTTGCTCACGTCGCAATGCCTGCTTTCGCCCCTTTTCCCCGCCTCTAAGCACCGTCGTTTGGGTCTCTCTGGGCCAACCTCTCTCTCTCTTCTCGCTCTTCTGCCCACCGCCACCGCGCTCTTTTAGCCATCTCAAACGAGTAAAAGGTTGCCCGTCTCGCATCAGCCTCTGACCCTGAAACCGCCTCTCTTCCAGCCCCCTAAAACTCCCGTTTTCTCGCGTTCGATCTCGGGCCCGGGAGACGGTTTTTGAGGGCGTCACCAGAAGTCGTTTCGGCACCGAGCACACACAATAACTGCCCTCGCTGGCCGGATCTCTGCCTTCTCTTTGCCCTTTATCTTCTGCTTCTCACAGCGTCAGATCATTTCATCTTCTCCTCACTCCGGGACCTGGAGCCTGTCCTGTCGCCGTTTTGCCCGTTTCCCCCCCCCCTCTCTCTCTTGCGGACGGCCAGAGAATTATACCACCTTTTTTTTTCCCTGACCGGCAGCACCGGTTTTGGGGGGCTTCGCCATGTCGACCCCTTCTACTGCTACGGCAACCCATCCATCTCCCCACCAACGTTACGTATACTCCCACCACCAGACCTATCAACCTAACCCCCAGGCGTTTCCCACCGCGTCGGTGGCCAGCAATGCGCTCGCGAACTCCTTCAACTACACGTCCAGCCATCAGTCCACCACGAGCGGTCTCTCCCTCGCATCAACGCCCAAATCGTCCGCTCCCTTGCCCCCAATGTCCGCCTATAGCACACCTACCGTCCTCCCTACCGCTCAGAGTCGGCGGAAGCAGCCAGACTGGGGAGAGTTTTATAAGAATGGCGTCCCCAAGGAGATTATAGTCATCGATGACGACGAGGATAACGACGAGCCTGCCCCTGCCTCTGCCCAAAGCAACACCCTGACGCTCACGTCGGGAAGGACTGTCCCCCGTGCTGCTGCTGCTGCTCCTGTTCCTGCAAACAAGAAACGGAGGACTGACGTCGGCTCTGGCGTTGACCCCTACTACGATCGCCCGGCCTACTCAGTCTCCTCCCAGAAATACGGCGAGGGTTCCTCTGCGCCTTCAATGTCGACCGATCGCACCGCCTCCATCCACACCACCGCTCCGACTTCTCTCGGTTCGCAGGTCAGCGCTCCCACAACCAGCGCCTACTTGGATGATGTCGCCGTCGGCCAGAAGCGGAAGCGAGTCGTGACACGTAAGGCTGCACGTGATGAACTGAAACGGAGAGAGCTCGAGACTGTTGGCGATGCGTTTAGCAGTTATATTCCTCCTCCAAAGCCGCCTATAAAGGCCAAGGATGTTGTCGTCCCCGTAATCCGAGACGTGAGTCCCTCAACCCTCATCTACTTATTCGGACTTATGAAGCCTGTAATTCTAACAGCGTGACAGTATAACGTGAACAAGAACCAGAAGATTGACGACGAAGATGGACATTATATCGTTACCCCGGATACCAACCTGACTGACAAATGTACGGTTTGATTCCACTGTACAAAAGTTCCTTTCTTTCTTTTTTTGTCGGCCCGAACTAATCGATATTTCCCTTTGTCAGACTCCATTATACGGCTCCTAGGTCAGGGGACGTTCGGCAAGGTGGTAGAGGCATATGACAGACAAAGAAAGACACGCTGTGCAGTCAAGATTATCAGATCCGTTCAAAAATATCGCGATGCCTCACGAATCGAACTCCGAGTCCTGTCCACTCTCGCCTCAAACGATGAGACTAATAGGAACCGATGCATCCACCTTCGCGATTGCTTCGATTTCCGAAATCATATCTGCATTGTCACAGACCTGCTGGGCCAGAGTGTTTTCGATTTCTTAAAGGCAAATTCATTTGTCCCTTTCCCCAGCAGTCAGATCCAAAACTTTGCCCGACAACTCTTCACCAGCGTTGCATGTAAGCAAACATCCATCCCCTCACTCTTTGTGATAAGACAAGTTGTAGTTGCTGACTCTTCCCAGTTCTCCACGATGTCAACCTTATACATACCGATTTAAAACCTGAAAATATCCTCCTTGTGAGCAATGCTTACCAAACCTTTACATACAACCGAACGATCCCCTCTTCCTCTCATACCACATCGAGAACTGCCCGGCAACGACGCGTCCTACTCGACAGCGAGATCCGCCTAATAGATTTCGGATCTGCCACCTTCGATGATGAATACCACTCGTCTGTGGTGTCCACGCGGCATTACCGGGCCCCCGAGATTATTCTTAATCTGGGGTGGAGCTTTCCTTGTGATATATGGAGCATTGGATGCATTCTAGTCGAGTTCTTCACGGGAGATGCGCTCTTCCAGACACACGATAACCTGGAACATCTTGCCATGATGGAGAGCGTATGCAGTGGCAAAATCGATCCGAGAATCGTGAGACAGGTCCTACAGGGCCGCAATGGCCACGGTGCCAATACCGCCGCCAAGTAAGTCGAACCTCTCTTAATTGAATATTCCAGAAATGTCACTAACGGTATTTTAGATATTTCAACCGTACAAAACTTGACTACCCTAATGAAGAAACATCGAGGGCATCAAGAAAATACGTAAAAGCAATGAAACAACTTCATGTGAGTTTTTATTATGAACTCAAGTGACACAGTACATACTAATAACTGCGGCCAGGACTTTATTCCCGCCACAACTTCCTTTAACAAGCAATTCCTCGACCTACTCCGTCGTATATTTGTCTATGATCCCAAAACTCGCATTACAGCCAAAGAGGCCCTCAAGCACCCGTGGTTCAAAGATACCATTATTGACGATGGTACTGAGGCAGTTCGTATCGGCGAGCAAATTCGACGAGAGCAGCATCAGCAGCGGACTGCTTGAGACTGAATCTTCCCCTTTCAATACCCCTCTTTGCCAAACAAGTCGGTTCTCGTCTTTATTCCCTATCACTATTACATCTCTCCGGAGCATTTTCATTTGCTCACTATAATTCGCGTGTCGGCTTATGCCATATATCCCTCTTAGCGCCAGGCACTTTTTTTTTGGAGGCTGACCGCGCCAACGAGTGCGATAACTGATTATCACATACTATTTGTACCGGCAGTGTCGGCTGTTTTCTTCTCGACCTTGTCTTCTTGTTTATTAACTTTTACGTCACTCTAGACACTCCTTGTTTTTTACTCCCCTGTTGTTGTTTTTTTTGCGGTAATTTTCTCATGATTCGGCGACGTTCTCATATCTACGGCACTGAGCTTTGTTTTACGATCCGGGAATGCAACCCCATTGGCGTTTAGCTAGGTATGAAGGTATGGGAAATGGAGATGTGAGGGTTGGGGGGAGGGCACCCTCATACAGGGTGGGCTTAATGAAGATGATTTATTCTCATTCTCGATTAAAAATATACTCGTCGACGGAAGTATCATCGCTCCTTTCACTCCATCTTTCCTTTTCTTAGGTCCAGTCAAGGCTGCATATTTCGACTACGAGTATGCAATGGCACACGAACAAGCCTGGGGCTAAAGGGAAGTATATGAATTGTGAGGTTAAGCTTGAGGATGTTATTTGAGGTATCTCTCGGGGAAATCGGCGTTGTGGTGGCACTACAGGTGATATACATACAAGGGGCGCCACTGTGTACACGGCTAGGCACGTATATATACGATATAGGCGATGTGTGTAGTAGGGTCCAACGTGTCTTGAGGTACCTTTATTATATGATGCTACAAGGGATAGATACGGCCAATCTACTAGAATGATAAATTTAACCTGCTTTTATCTCCTTACTTGGGTGCTTTCAGTTATGCCAACAAAGGGGTATTCTGCTTTTGATATCCCAAACCCAACTCGACTCTCTTGGATACGGCAGAAAATATAATAGGATAAAGAATAGGATAATTCTGACTATAACATCAGGGTAGCTACATGTAGTCCTCGCACTAAAGATCGTTACTGTACATGACCGAAGTATGTTGAATAATTAGAGTCATGCAACCACCTCCTTCGTATAAACCCGAAAGGCGTAAAAGAGATTCCTGATATCCTTCCATCCAGTGGTTAAGGATGATTCACGAATTCATGCATCAAATTTAAGACCAATGCCTAGACGCAGGCGAATAGTTAGCAGTCGTCCCCTTACTACTTCCCCTAGTTATGTGGGACGTACCAGGAGACAGTGAACAGGCCGGGAGCAGCGTTGTTGGTCAGCGCATTCCAAGGGCCAAGGGCGAAGTCAACATCGCCTGGTCCACACTTTTCGCAAGTATCAGCAACGATTACGTTGACGGTCTTCCCGTTGCTTGTGTTCCTTGCGGTGATATGTCTGCCACAATTGGGACTCTTGTAGGATTTCATATAAGTTTTGCCTAGCGCAACAATAAAGTCCCCGTCTGCATGTTTCACGCCGCAGGAGCCATACGCTCCATACTGATAGTAGATGGTTCCTCGTCCCTGTCTGAGCATGCAACAGCATTAGCCAGCCCCTAAGGTGGGGAAATAAAAAAAACCGGGAGATGCCTAGATATAAACATGTATATCCAAATAGTACGTACAAATCCCCCTTGGTCCTATAGGCTGCCTCTGAGACTGACTCCCTTGTGGGAAGGCCAGAGACGGCTCCAAAGATGGCGAGGAGGAAGGCGGTATAAAGTACTTTGATGATCATGACGAGTTGGAGTTTCTGAACGTGCGAAAGCCTGCGGATTATTCTCTAGGAAAATATTGAACTGGAGAACTGAATTGGGAAAGATCGCTACTCTGGATGAATCAATGGGTGAATAACAGAGAAGATACAGTATCTTTTATACTTCAGATATTCTCAAGAGGACCACGTCGGTCTGCTGGGCTATTCGAAATTGGGAATTGTTTCCGAGAATGGTATAATCACGACCATAGACTGCATCCGGCTAACCTCCCGGTTGAGGTCCGAGGGAGGGACGATAGAGCATCCAAGGCCATAGATTGTACATATTGAGCATCTTTTTCTGATCCTTGGATAAAACAAGGGCATGAGGGGGTATTCCAGAGGCATATATTAAACTATCGGATGAACGGTGGATGGTGCGCACCCCCCCTGGGTATTAACAGGCCAAGCGCGAGAGGAAGCGCGACTGGCAAGACGGATGTGTTGGGATTGGAATTGGACATTATATTCCGGCCCCCTGAGCTTCAAAAGAGCCATAGAAAAGTCGGCATTGGAGTTGTATTCGGGGTTGGTAGCCTGAAAGAGATTATCATGAATATCAAAGCATGAGCCTTGACTACATGTTGCTAGTCAACCCGCCTGGAAATATCGGCATAAAGCGCGAAGATACAAGCTCGTTGGTTGGAATAGCGGTAGCATTTTGACTCGAGTTAGGTATAGGCAGAGATTAATGTCTGTAGTCCGTAGATATTGCGCGACAAAGGGCGCGTTTCAACATCGACGCCTGCGTTGTATTCGAGTTGTTGCACCTACGGCTTTCTCATCTTCCTATATAACTTGCCAACCACCAGGCAGAAAGCAATAGGTCGGCTATTATCGACAATAATATGAAAAGTGACGCAGGTTCTGGGTAATAGGATGGTTAGGAGTTGAGATTGAGATTGTATGCTGGCAAATGGTAGAATTATTTAATAACTAACTGGTGTATGGTTTCGTGAAGGACAGGACAAGTTAGCATGTACGAGGAGAAGCGATCGAACAGCAAACTTGTGCCTGGATGCTCTTCAAGAACTGTTAGCTATATGCTCTATTCTATACCTATAGTCAACTCAGCCATAAGAGAAAGGAGGACTGACTTGGGTATATCACAGGTAAGAGAAGCTGCAATGAAGTCAACTGCCCCTTTAACCAAATTAGCTAAATTTTCTTGAGATATAGTAGAGCTAGATGAAGACGCGTTCTATACCACACATACATGATACTAGACAAGTTGGTTCATTCACTATCAATAAGGAGACGATTAAACTCGTCACATTGGAAATCCGGTGAGAGAGATACTGGATATTAAGGCTGTTTTAGAGCGAGTAACTAGTGACTCCGTAATATCAATCTCTTGAGCGGAGTACACCATAGAGCTCTCTTCACTGTAGCGGCGGATAAGAGTAATAGTAGTAGTAGTAGTAGTAGTAGTAGTGCGTCTATTAAATAGTCGCCGTCGCCGCTTGTTGTGTATTCGTTGCCGGATAAGCTGCTCACGCCGTTCTCGCTACTTGCCAGCCGCTTATGGAGTTGACTGCGGGCACCGCCACCTGCAATAGCCTTAAGCCAGGCAAGAAAAGAGAGGAGGGGAAAGTAAAAGAAGGAGGAAGCATCGATTATGGTCGACGTGGGCGTGATTGGGATAGGGTTAGGACAGCCAAATATCAAAAGCAGATATGCAGTTCTACTTGAGCAACGTTGGCCTTTTGCCAGTGCCTAACTATAGCAGATGACAAGCTATGGACAGAGACGCGCTGGTCAAGACATAATTTGGCGCTTTTGATATTATCACGAACGTTGGCGCAATACTCGCCACCGTTATTAGAATTGTATAGGTGTTTCTGCGATCCCATTTCTCTTACTCCATAACGGGGGAGATTTGCGTATGTGAAATCTTAGTGAGAAAGGGGGCGCGAATGGCGACGGAAGAGGGTGCAGGTAGCCAGTTGTCAATAAAAAAAATAAACTCTTTTGGTGACCCGAGAAATGTCGCCCTGGAATCGCGAGTCGGAAGTACTGTGTAGCAGGGGTATTGCTGTTGGCTAAATGTTGGGCCTGTACAATGCTCGATATCCGACATGTATGTCCTCATCGGAGTTGCACCCCTGTCATGAGAGCTCGGCTAGTTCTGCTAAATCGAGGGGCATAGGAGATATCATGCATGGTGCAGGCTACCGACATAAGTAGATGTTGATACATAAGGGGTGAAAAGATGGGCCGTGAAGGGCAAGTGGTGAAATAGATAATGAAAGCGACCATTATACAGTGAAATATATATCCCCCAGCCTATGACTCCGTGATTCCCGTGCCGGTGACCATGGCAATTAAACAAAAGAAGACGCAAAAAGCGAACCAGGGTAATCGATTTAAATAAGTTTTGACGTAATTTCAAGTCCTCAGGGGTATCCACGCTAGACAACTTGCTCGGTTTTCACAGTTCCGGCCCCGTTGGGGATAGCCTTCGCTGGCATAGAGCTGCCGGCTTTCGTATTCCACATGTCGGCAACAGTTTCCACTGCCCTCTCGACCACGACGCGAACACGATCCCTTAATACCGGATAGGAGCATTCGACTTCTAGTGTTTCGAGCCAGACCCGAGCAATATGGCTATCGACCTTGATCTCGATACCCGGCACGGGTATACCGAGGGAGTGAAGGCGAGCTATTTCGAGTTCTTCCATCTCCTGAAGTTCCTCCTCATCTTCAGATTCCAGCGGTTCCGGCGTACCAGCCTTGGAACCCTCTTTGACAGAAGGAGTTTCAGGTTTTGGGCCCCCGCGCCGCTTCATCTTTGGTCGCTCGATGGGAGCGATGTCGGATCCGAACTGCGCCTCGAGGATCATGCATAGACGCATAAAGCGTTCGTCAGGGGTGAGGTGAGAATGCGGATTGTCTGGGAGCGGCGTATGGCTATGGCAATGTTTATTCTTGCTTGAGCCTAAGTGCATAAGGTCATTCGGGGTTAGATACAAACTCCAATCGAAAAAGGGGGGGGGGGGGTAATGGGGTCAAAAAGCAAATTGCTTACGCTTAACAGCTGCTGGGCTGCTTTCAACTGTGAGTAGCACGGCCATCACAGCATCGGCAACCCCATCGTTCATCATATTGCCTTCCCACTCGACTTCGACCTCACGCCGTTGTGGGTTATACCTCACAAAGACACAGCCCATTATGAGATATGTGGTTAATGCACGGGAAGGGATCTCCTCGTCAGCTTCTTCCCCCTTTTTGACGACGGAGTCATTCTGCGACTGGCTTGAGTTTCCATTGGAGTCTTTAGTGTCTTCGTTTGAAGATGGGTCAATCTCTTCGATCAGACCGAACGTGCTTTCAAGAGCCCAGCGTATGAGGTCAATGCTTGCTGTGCTGAGGGTAATGTACTGCTTGCATGCCACCATTGTCGTGGTAAGACCGGCGTATTCCCTGAGGTCGTCTGGCGCCATCATTGATAATTTGAAGCCATTTTGGACAAGAACACCATCCATAAGCCTGGAATCGTCCTGTCCCATGGGTGGTGATGTCTCGGCCAATCGGCCGACAACTCTAGCAACCTTGTCGACCATGAACGGAATTCGAACCTCGTCGCAGTTGGCAGGCGTGTAGACCTTGACTTTCACCTCCTTGTCCACATTCAAGCTCAGTAGCTTCGATTTCAGTCTCATCATCTGATGTTTCTCTCCATGGACAAGAATCTAGCTTGCATGTTAGCAATTGCAGCGTCGGGTTGTAGTAGAAAGCAGTTGTAACTTACTACAACAGGGGCAGCAACAGATTCAATGAATTCCCTATTCTCAACGCCATCGACGTGAGCTGCAAAACTAATTTCATCAACTGTGCACCTTCGCTGTATCATGATCTTTTGATCTTCGTCTCCGTCCCCCCGACCTCTCAGACCGGCGGTTCTGGCACTCATGACAGCCTGGATCTGCTCAGGCTCGTTGATTATCTGTTTCCCCATAGTTCCTTCGACGCTATAACCCGTCATAATTACGCCGTTACGCTCGTTCGGTGCCCATCGCTCCAGAAGCTCTCTGCTGGTTCCTGTTTGGAGCATACCGGGAGATGCAAGCATAACACACCCTCCTACATCGTCGAAGCGATCTAGGTTCCTCAGACTTCGCACAAAACGGAAGTCCCAGGGCCCAGCGGTGACACTCTTGTCTCCCCTGGCTTCAGCTTCAGCCATGCGTTGGCGGAAGAGGCGCTTTATGTTCTCATTCATCGCCCCGATATAGGTCTGGTATACAACCATACATCGACGAGCCATATTTCCGATATAGTAGATTGGCACTTTTTGTAGGTCTGGATGCCGACTCCAGTATTCATCTAGGATCAAGAGCAACTCCTGTGCTCGCCCTAGTGCAAAGACAGGCATAAGAACCCTTCCTCCTCGATTTATAACGCCGGTGACCGACTTCATGAGGGCTGCTTCACGCTCCAGCCGAGGAGGGTTTGATGATATACCAAAAGTTGACTCTGTTATCATCACATCGATTTTCACACCTTTGGGAACTTCCGCAGATATAAGATGTCGATCTTCTTCCCTTGAGTAGTCACCAGTGAATAGAATGTTCAGCCCGGCGATAGATATGAGGAACATGGCAGCACCGAGCACATGGCCGGCTGGGAATGGTGTGATTCGGATGCTGTTGATCGTGTGGGTAGTATTGAAGTCAATCGTTTCAATGACCGGTAGAGTGGAAAGATGATCATGCTCCGTATAGAGACTTGTTCGCTGGTCGGATGAGGAGGATGTATTGCTGACCCGGACATTATCCTGGATCAGCCACTTGTAGATAGCCTTTGTGGCATGGGTCATGAAGACCCTGCCGTTGAAGTTTGTCTTGCTAAGGACGTATGGCAGGGAGCCTGAGTGGTCCAAGTGAAAACTAGATGGCAACAGACGTTCCTAATTAGCTAATTGTTGTCTGTACATGCGGGCAACCCAAAAAACTGTCCGTAGGTTTGACATTAAGGGGCCGGCCATAGGGAAATGAATACATGGGAATCGGGTACGAAAGAAGCTCCAATTTCCGTGGAAAAAAACTTGATTTGCATTGAATATCTCATAGTACATGTTTGAAGATGGCGAAGAAAAGCTGCGAAGAAACAAAACTTGTCTATTTGCTCGGAGCAGCCAAAAAAGAGGGGGGGAGTTGTTTCCCTGAGGCATCGAATAGTCGGCCCATCCGGGAGTATAGGAGGGGGGAACGAAACGTACTGGCTTATAAGAAGAATGTCGACGGTGCTCAGATCGAAGTCATCGAAGAACGGCAGGGCAGCAAAGCCATCCTTAGCTGGATGCATTCCAGCATCAAGCTATAGACCATCTATGTTAGCTGGAGCTCCTGCGCCATCAGGAATGGGGGGAGGGATTCAAACACACCATAACCGTCTTCCCCTTGTATTGTATGATATGACAGGACCGTCCGACTTCATTCCCGCCACCCAGGCAGTGAAATAGGAGCTCATCGGAGGGATCTATCTGCTGCTCGTCCGAGAACGAGCCCTTTCGTTTCGAGGCCATCTTTGCATCAAAGCAACGCGCCAGCCGGTCATGTATGAGTAGCTCCCTGGACGAACTAAACCCAACACTCGTCTGCCTCCTTCGACGCGAGTCTATCCAGAATTCAGCTATCAATCCCCGTCTTTCTTGTCCCTTATTGTCTTTCCTTGTCTCTTATTGTCTTTTATTGACGTTGAAAAACTGTTTTTCTTTTTGATAGCTTGAAGTCTTGCTGACTAACCTCCCACGTGACTTTTTTCTTGTCCTCCACCAAATAAGGAAAAAACGCGAAAAAAAGACGTCGAGGAAGAACGAAAAGACGAAGAGGTTGAGATACATTTCATCGCCAGAAACAAATCCACGTCGAACCGCGCAGTTTCGTCGTTCGCCCTGTTTTTACACCTGCAGATGGTCTGTTCGTCCAGAGTGAGATGAAAGCTGGCTTCCGGGGCCAGACGCCAGGCTAGAGCTCCCATCCTCCCCGTTTTGCGCTGCATTCACCCGGCCCTTCATCTTCACCTGATAGCCAGCTCAACAAACAAAGAATAAGAGGGAACAATACGGCATCTATCCTCCCTTGTTTCGACCGTCACGATGGCGCAGACTCAGTCCCACCAGCTTCCTCCTCGCACCTTTTCTCCCCCTGCCTCCAGTCCCTCTCCTGGTGCCCAGTCTACGGCTCAAACTAATAACGCTCCTCCTCCACCGAAACGCCAGCGTCTCTCGCCTCTTCCGCAGTCACAGTCCTTTAACAACTCTCCTCACTTTGCGCCGGTGCAACTCCCCACGAACGGGAGTCCGATGAACGGCAACTCTGTCAACGGCATGTCCAGACAGCCTGCTCCGAATGCGCCCCCGCCACCGGGCTCAATGGGGCCTCCCTCACGCCCGGTAGAGAAGGCGACTGATACGGCCGAGCTTACAGATGTCCTGGCTTCGTCCGGTATAGACGTGAAGGAGGAAGAGGCCTTTCTGACCAGCGGATATGGAAAGCCGTCGACAACCCAGCCCCAAGTTCCACAGCAAGCGCAACATCAACCGATATCACACCCCTCCCAGCCACCACGCCTCCAGACCAGCTTCTCCAACTCGTTTAATTCTCTGCCGTCCGGCGGTCCCGTATCTTCAGCAAACAGTTTTTCCGAACAGACCCCTAAACAGACCGTCTTTCAGCCTATAGCCTACTCCCCGCAAGCACCAACCGTTGCTCCTCCCGTCAAATCAGAGGAAGAATTGGCACAAGATGAGAAATTGCGGCAAGATACGGCAGCTAGCAGGAGAGAACAGTACCACCTTCAGGCGGCCTTCCTACAGACAGCGGTTATGGAGAAGAAGCTGGAGAAGCTCACCTTGGACCACGGAGTTAGGATGCCCATGAGTGGCGTTTTCCGGCCGCTTCCCGGACGCCCAACTGGGCCGGTTGAAGTCAGTGGCCCGGATGGCTCGTCTGTTATCCGAAGGGACCAGACTATTCTCAACCCAGAGTCT
>JANTQJ010000106.1:0-28974 GCA_032989685.1 Arthroderma sp. PD_2
CAAGAATAGACCTATTTTGCTACAGGGATACATGGAGCGACTCCTATACCATACCTTCGAACCGAACAAGTCATTTATCCCCACGAAACGAGTCGACGGGCGCAATCTGATGTGTTCGAGCACCACTCGCAATACTTGAATGAGCAGGTTCCCACCGCTTCCGCCGCATACTCCTCCTTCCTTCCCTATACATCACCCCTTATCCGCTTTAGATTCGGGTGACTATGGGCCAAATCCAAACCAGAACAGTTCCTTCATATGGTAGCTGTGAGCCGGATGACAGGATGGACGATACAGCAGAGGCAGACAGGCTGCTTCAAGATAACGATGATGCAGGCGGTGCAGATGAACATCTACATATTAGCCCATATCCATCTTCGGCAGATAGTGAAGTTCAGGAAGGTGTTCGCAAGATTGAAGCAATCAGCAAGACATGGACACAAAAGTCCCTGATAATAGCCTATCTTGGGTAAGCGTACTAGAGTGATCCTGGAGAGACCTTCTTTTGATTGACACATCTTATTTAGTATCTTCCTAATGGCATTCTGCACCTCACTTGAGGGTCAGACTGTGGCATCTTTAACTGCCTATGCTACAAGCTCTTTTAGCAAGCACTCTCTTATCTCAACTGTCCTTGTTATTCAAGGTGTTGTTAATGGTGAGTTATATCAGTCCAATGCTTAACCCTACTTCTAAGAGCCAGCCCAGATGTTAATCAAGGGGTGTCATTTAGCTGTCATAAAACCACCCATGGCCAAATTTGCCGATGTATTTGGTCGTTTTGAAGCCTTCTGTATTGGCGTCTTCATCTATGTTCTCGGATACATACAGATGGCAGCTTCACAAAATGTTGAGACCTACGCTTCCGCACAAATTTTTTACTCGGCCGGATCTACTGGTCTACAGATACTTCAACAGGTATTCATTGCCGATAGCAGCAACTTGCTGAATCGAGCACTATTTGCTAGCCTTCCAGATCTACCCTTCCTCATCACTGTTTGGGTTGGGCCAATGATTGCATCAGTGGTGTTAAAGGATTTAACATGGAGATGGGGTTATGGCATGTGGGCTATACTGCTGCCGGCTGCATTCCTTCCTCTGGCACTATCACTATACATTAACCAGAGGAAAGCTCGAGCATTGTATTTGCTGAAACCTAAGCCATGGAAGGGAAAGGGGTTGAAGAGTCTACTCCGTAGTGCATGGTTCCAGCTAGATATATTTGGATTGATTCTACTATCTGCTGCCGTGACATTGATCCTCGTTCCATTGACACTGGCTGCTCATGCAAAGGATACCTGGCGGAATGGGGGAATAGTCGCTATGATTGTGATTGGGGGTGTCTGCTTAGTCGCATATCCATTCTGGGAGACATCAAAGCGACTTGCACCATATCCATTATTATCATTGACTCTTCTCCGCCAGAGGACAGCAGTTGCCGGTTGCACCCTGGCTTTCTTCTACTTCAGTAAGAACCCCTACTTTTTGCACTCTAGTTTGACTATTATCTGCTAACTCCATTCAAAGTGGCATTTTATTGTTCTGTCCAACCATACTTCTACTCTTACCTGCAGGTAGTTCAGGGGCAACCAGTTGCTACAGCCGGGAGAGTCACACAAACCTTCTCCTTCATGTCCACCGTTGCGGCCGTTGTTGTCTCATTTATGATTAAATATTCGAAAAGATACCGGCCATTTATCACCTTTGGATGTGTCGTCTATATTCTAGGCTTAGCCCTCATGCTATTTACCCACAAATCAGGCAAAAGCACGCTACAGATACTTGCTGTCCAATCCATTGTTGGCGTTGGAGGTGGGCTTGTCAATGTCCCCGTTCAACTCGGCGTCCAAGCCTCGGCCAGCCACCAACAAGTGGCGGCTGCTACTGCTATGTTCCTAACTGCTCTGGAAATGGGCGGGGCCGTAGGGTCAGCCATATCTGGTGCGATTTGGACTAGCTACTTGCCAAAGAGGCTTATGAAGTATCTACCCGAGGAATCGAAACCGGACGCTGCGGAAATTTTCGGAAAGTTGACTAAAGCCCTATCATACCCAATGGGCTCGCCAACAAGAGACGCAATTATTCGTTCCTACGAGGAGACTATGCAGACCCTCTTAATTCTTGCTATCTGTGTTTGTATACCCTTGATCCCGTTGAGCTTGCTTATGAAGAATTATGAGCTTGATAAGGTACTTACTTCCCCCTTGACCTCTCTATCTTATACCGCAGGCTAGACCTGTCCCTGCTAACGACCTTTTCCAATTAAAGATCGACCAAAGGGTAAAGGGTAAAGTCATCGGACATATCAGCGATGATACTGATGATATACGTCCAACAACCCCACATAACCACGCATTCCCTCCTGCCAGCCTAAGCCCGACAAAACGGGGCTCGCAACACCACATTATCTCTTAAGAGCAACCATGTTATGCCAGCGATCTCGGAGCGATATCAAGCTCGTGTACATACACAATCTTTGGATCGAACCCAGTCGATCTTGGGACTTCTGAACTCCAGTCACTTATCATAAGGCCTATTCCTTGAACATCCGGGACCAAAGGGAAGAGGGAAGGACATAATATTTACGATTCTAACGATACCACATTTTTATACTAGCGAGCACATTGGCCACTAGCCACATTCTTCAATGTATTTCGGCGCTTTTTGTCCTTCATGTGTTCCGTTTGGGCCATTTCTCGGTGTTTTAAAATATTTTGCTATTTATTGAAATAACGGATAGACGTGTGTAAATATTTAGATCCAACTAGGGCTACCCGAAATGTAACAACACATACCCCTTTCACTATAACTAGCGTTAGCTGTCTCGTTCCCTATTTACATCCCTGATAATCCCATGGAAACGGGTTGACAGTACAAATAAAGAGTAGATAACTTCAAATTCATTGAGAGAAGAGGCCCCGTTCTACATACAGACAAATAAGCTTCTAAAAATACAAATTCCGAGCCTCGGATTCAGCTAAGCCAGAGTCGCAGGTCTGGCTTGATATTAGAGCCAGCCCACTCCTGCCTTCTTAAATTAAATTTTCTCAAAACGAAGAGGCTGATTAGGCAGAGAGGGGTATAAACCCTTTCTTTTCTCTGGCGGCAATAAGACCCCATTCTCATCAAGCCATATAGCATCTAAAGATGTGGTATATGTGCTGAAAATTCTTGCAGTCACTAATCGGCTAATTGCCCAAGCAACACTATTTATGAAAACCTCGTTAGCATTGGTCCACTGTCATTCACAATGATTGCCGGCTGATACTTGATATCCGAGTTAGGGGCTTACTTAATTCCGGTACACATTCTAGCGCCTGACCCAAAAGGCCAAAATGAGCGTTGCATTCGTCGGTACTCGTCGGACTTTGGAGAGATTTCCCAGCGCTCTGGCTTCCAAGCTTCAGGGCCTGGGTAAGAGTTTGGGTCTTGATGGAGAGTGTAGGATTGGGATGCGATATTGGTCTGTATGAGGTTACAGAGTTAGCAATTATAATTTTGCCGCAGTTGCCCCTAAGCTATACGAATACCGATAGGATGAGGATAGGCGCTAGCTTCTTTTAGAGTATAACATACCCCCGGTTCAATTCTAAAGCCCATGACCGTGAGGGCTTCACCTTCATTCACTACCCTTGGTAGCTGTATTGGAATTGGCGGGTTTGTGCGAAGCGTTTCTTTGAGAATACAATTCAAATAAGGGAGCTTCTGGAAGGCGGAAAGTTCTGGGTGTGTTCCAGGCTTGACGCCTGCGTCTTGGAGCTCTAAACGAAGTCTGTCTTGACGTCCCTTATTTTCAGGCAGTGAAAGGTGCCAGAGCATCGCGCCGAGGAAGTCATTTGTTGTTCGGGTTCCTGCCGATAGGTAACCATCAGTACCGTCCTAACAACTTGGGAACAGCTTGAATGAGGAGAGGCCGCAGCCCAGAGTCATACCAGCAATGAAATGGTCCAGGCAATCACTAGCGATATATCTCTTATCTGGTATTTCAGGACAAGGCCCTTTACTTTTGTAAAGTTCGACAAGGCGGCCGAGATGTGTGCTCAGAGGGTTTTCTGAGCTGGCTGGCTCTTTAGTTTGTTTTTCCTTTGAGAGAGCCGCCTCCACTTGGTTTAGTCCAAAGTCCGCCATTACCGACTTTGGCGGGAAAAACCCAAGGATTCGCGAGATGGTCTCTACAGAGCTTTCGTTAATAATATAAAATGAGAGGTTAGGAGCTAGACTTACTTGGGTAGAGCGTTGCCAATGCCTCATATGCAGTGATATCGGCTGCATTAGTTCTGGGTAAGAGCTCAGTCATAGTAGTTCTCGACTTCTTGTCTGCTAGTAAGCTGATATCGTGATTATTCCCGTACACCAAACGAATCATAATATCGCCTGTTAACCACGTTACCCATCCTAGTCCATTGGCCGCCCTGGATGGCGAATTAACCGCCTCTTCCTCAACCGCAGTGATGAATTGGTCAATGTGCGTCTTCAGGGTCTCTTGATACACTGGTCCTGAAACAACAGGTGCAGAATATAGACTGACGACCTGTTTCCGCCGCGCAAAATGAAGGTCAGAGTTTAGAGTGCTCACAAGGTTATCGGAATTATATTGTCGAAGAGCTGACAGCGGAGCACCTCCATTTAAACCACGCGGACCATAGTAAATAGTTCGCAATGCATCGGGATGACAAACGGATACACTATTTGGGGATATCCGGACTACAGGTCCATATTTCTGATGCAATCGATGAACAGTCTCCCAAACCCGACCGGAATCTGCACCCGTTAATGATCAGCGCCCCAAGCATAGCAGTGGGCTTATGACCTAAGGCATACCTTTCAATACATTATATTTTATATATAAGCTGCTGAACTTGGCGAGAGTTGGACCTGGGATTGGGGACGACACATTCTGAAAAATCCGTCTGATGGCGGCTGCCATAATCCAGATACCCCAGACAAGTGCTAGTGTCTTCAATAGCCATGAAAGATCTAGGTTGAAGTCGGGTAAAATCATAGTAAACGGTTAGTGAAATGAACAAGTATGTGTAATGTCAAATGAGCCTGGCTTCGGCCCAGTGGTAGATATCATGAAACCAAAGAGTAGAATGTGCCAAAAGGATGTGGATGGATAACATCCAGCGAGTATAAGTAATAGTTGGTAGGCTGTAAGCATTAGACACGATGGTATATATTTGAACTACAGAAGAAGTTCAAAGGGTAGAAACTTGGAGTTTATATCAATCGTCTCCTCTGCTCTGAGCTGGGCGTATACGCCACGCACCCATGTCCGCGACGGGCCCCAAGAAGCCAGCAGCAGCATATTGAGTCTCTGACTGAACACATAAATGGCCGCTTTTGAATCCTGATACTCCATACATCCCATGTTTTTCTCCCTGACGAAAAGAATAAAAGGAGAAAGTCGAACTAACCAAGTTTGTCTATTTCCTGGAGAAGTGGCCCGTGCACTCCGTAAATCACGTGCCGCGCTTTTTCTGACTTCGAGGATTGAAAAAGGAGCGAAAGAGATGAAAAAGACACGATGAAGGGAGTGTGTGATGGAACGGAACTTGGGAGGTCTCAATCTGAGGCTGAGGGCCGTGGAGCCCCAAGTGTTTGATGCCTTGGGTGATACGGATTACGATATGATGCCCCAATATTTAGGAGTCAATAGCGCCAATTCAGCCACAAGCGAAGTCAAGGATTTACCTATGAGGCTCAGCCCGTCTATCAGCCTCGTCAAGCGAGGCGGGAGGCTGAGAATGAGGATGACGACGGTTGGGCATTTCCTCCTTTGCTAAGATGGTTGCCTATAAAAAGGCGGGCAATCCTACGGGAGGGAAGAAGAATACCTACTTCTTCACCAAAGTTGCTATTTTTCTTTATTCGACAGATTCTCCGTTTGAAAGTTGAACAACATGGCTACAAACTCTAGTGACGATGGCTTTGAGATCATTGATGGCCGTCAAATACCCTTTCGACCTCTCAGTGCTGGCACAACGGCAGTAGATAATAATTTGACATCGGAACCTACGTTGAGTGTGCACGCAATTCCGAAGAGGAATTCCATGGTTTTGTCGGTCCAACCTCCGCTGAAACCCAAAGATGACGTCCGACATGTTCCTTGTGATGTTGTGCTTGTAATCGATATATCTTCGAGTATGAACTCAGCGGCCCCCATACCAACTGGGGAGAGCGGCGGCGAGGATACCGGCTTAAGCATTTTGGATTTGACGAAACATGCGGCCAAGACAATCATTCAAACGCTCAATGAGAAAGATAGGCTCGCAGTGGTTACGTTCTGCACCGAAGTCAAGGTATGTGCTAACTGCCTTCGATAATATTCCACTTGCTTATCACTTCGTTATAGGTGGCTTTCGAGCTAGATTTCATGAGTGAAGAAAACAAGACAAAAGTACTAAGTGCTATCGACAGCCTCTATGGCTTAAGCTCAACAAACTTATGGCATGGGATCAAAGAAGGCCTAAAAGTGCTAGCTACGGGTATGCCTCAAGGAAATGTACAAGCCATGCTTGTCTTAACGGATGGTAAGTAATTGTTATGTGTTCTTGGGATTCCTGTTTGAACTAGAAGATACCTAACTACCTATCGCTTTAGGGGCCCCAAACCACATGTGCCCGGCTCAGGGATATGTCTCTAAATTGCGTCAAACCCTATTAGACCACCTTAACTCAACGGGAAGCTTGCCAATAATCAATACATTTGGCTTCGGGTACTACCTCCGCTCGCCGCTTCTACAGTCGATCGCGGAAATCGGAGGTGGCACTTTTGCGTTTATCCCAGATGCAGGCATGATTGGTTCGTATATATTTGTCTGCGTTATGACTGCTACTGGCAAATCTGCTAACTAAGTGTGAGTTTAGGGACTGTGTTTGTTCATGCTGTCTCAAACTTGTATTCGACCTTCACCCCGCAAGCAAGCCTTACTATTCAGGGAGATGCGCCTGCGAGCTTTAGTGTGGATTTGGGAAGCAAGCCTGGACTGGAATTAGAGGACTCTACCGGCAACGGGGTGTCGGTAAGGCTAGGAAGCCTACAATATGGCCAGTCGCGAGATATCATCATCCATTACGACGAAAAATTGGAGAATGGTGCGGTTAATATTCAAGCCAAAATGGTCTATACCGTTCGTGGGGACACGAAATCAGTTGAGGTGCATAGACTGGTTCATACCGATGAGGCATCTTTACCACAGTCGGTATACGATTACCATCTTATGCGTTCTACGATTTGTACCTTTCTAAGGAATTTCCACCCTCTCGAGGACACAGCGGAGAAGTACCAGTTCCCTACTAATGATCTTCCAGACATGAGGGCCAAACTAGAAAGCCTGATTGCCGAGATTAAAGATCACGGCCACAAAGATGAATATAATCAGAGCCTCCTTCAGGATATAGCTGGCGAATCGCCCCACGGCCAAATTAGTCTTGCGGTGTCATCAGACGCATACTATCACCGTTGGGGACAACACTATCGTGAGTTACTACCATTTTGCCTCGTGCTTTTCTGCTATTTTAGAAACTTCTTACTAACTTCCCGCTAACAGTTCTTTCGATCCTTAATGCGCACACCAATCAGATATGCAACAGTTTTAAAGACTCCGGTCCACTTATGTATGGGAAGAACTCTCCCTTATTCTGCAGTTGCCGGGCCGAGTTAGACGGCGTATTTGACAACCTGCCGCCACCTAAGCCATCACGCACACCCCGACCATCAGCGCCTGGAAGGCCTACCCGTAAGATGCATATGACCCATTATAACCAAGCGAGCGGCCCATGTTTTACCGGGAACTGCCAGATTCGAATGGCGGATGCCAGTGGTAGTGATATTAGCACCACTACTATTGCGATTGAAGCTCTTTGCCCTGGAATGGCCGTATGGACTCCACTTGGGCCACGAGAGGTTAAAGCTGTGTTGCAGACAAGCGTGGACGGTATGGACATCTGTACAATCGGGTCACTTGAAATTACACCATGGCACCCGATGCAGTTCCAGGAAAAATGGGATTTCCCATTCAATGCGGCCAAGAAGAGTGTTCGAGCTTTTTCTGGAAATATCTATTCAGTGTTGCTTGAACCTGATTCCAACTCTGGTGCACATGCAATCATGATTGAAGACCATGTTTGTGTGACATTGGGTCATGGGATTATTGCAGGAGATGATGTTCGTGCCCATGAACTATTTGGTAACTACCAGCTTGTTTCGAAGAAGTTGGAGTCACTCCCAAGACTTGCCAATGGGCAGTTTCACTGCATGGGAATAGAGCGTTCACCAGCGTCAGGTCGTGCAAGTGGTTTCATTGGATACGATCATCTTTTCGAGGCCTCTAATGTACCCCGCCCAGTTGGCGTGGCTGAGGAGGATGTAAAGTATGGTGCTGAGCGCCATTGTAGACTTATAGTTGTTTGATCGTCACTTGCAACTGTCTCTATCAGCTACATGCCGCCATACAATATTATCACTTTTGCAACTAAAATATGGCGAATTTTTCCCAGCCAAAACAAGGAGAAACGTAAAACGAAGTTGCCGTTTTTCTATATGTTTATGAAAGTTGGCAATCTGATTAGTTCATTTGACTACCTTAAATTTGTAAGTGAAGCTGCAAAAATAGTCTATATTAAATAAAATTATCAAGAGAGTTTCCGAACGCTTTCCAAAGGGACACACATATTAGAGTATATAAGAGCGAAGAAGGGGATTTTATTTGAGAATAGATTCATCAGGCTTCACGATCTAAGCTTTGTGCTTTGCACATTTCAAAATATCGACCTTTCATCTTTAATAGGTCATGATGGGTCCCTCGTTCAACGATCTTGCCAGCCTCGAGCACGAAAATTGCATCGCAATCTTGGACAGTGCTAAGTCTATGGGCAACGGCAATAGTAGTTCTCCCCCTTTTGGCATGTTCAAGGGCAGCCTGGACAATGCGCTCACTCTCAGTATCAAGCGCACTTGTCGCTTCGTCGAGGAAAAGGAAGTCGGGATTGCGAAGCAATGCCCTCGCGGTGGCGAGGCGTTGCCTTTGACCACCACTGAATGAAAGGCCCCTAGATCCGGCTTCGGTGTTATAACCTTCAGGTAACGAGATAATGAATTCGTGAATATTTGCATTCTTGCAAGCTTCGAAAATCTCCTCATCGGGCACATCACGGGTAACGCCGAGAAGGATATTTTCGCGGATTGTACCTTGGTAGAGGGTTGTCTCCTGGGACACAAGACTGGCTGTTTCGCGATATTTTGTCACATCGATCTCAGTCAGAGGTTTGCCATTAATCAGGATATCTCCAGATGTAATATCATAGAAACGTTCAAGAAGGGCCATCATGGTCGTTTTCCCACATCCTGATGGCCCGACAAGGCCGACGTTCTGGCCCCGGCGGATTTTCAGGTTGATTTTTCGAAGGACTGGCTGATCAGGGCGAGTTGGGTAATGGAATGTCACATTTCTAAATTCCACAGCCACATCGGAATCTTCACCGGATGAAGGTGTCTCTCCAGTTGACCCATTGATAGGAGCGACCTGGCTTCTAAGATGCAGTATATGGTTTGCGGCTGCATGCGCCTTCGTCGTATCTAACACATAAAAGTTAGTAGGCTATATTGGCTCTTAGGGCAAATGGAAAACTCACTCATTGTGTAGCCGAAAATGAACCCAGCGGACTGTCCTCCAAAAATGACCGCAATAAAGATCACGAAGAACTGTTCAGCAGTATACTCCCCGAACGACATAAGTCTGCCACCGTACCAGAACGCCAATGCCATAGCTATCGAAGGTTAGTCGATATTAACGAACTCATGGAATATATGATTGGAATCATCTTACCTGCAGTGTCGATACTGTCTGACAAGCCAAAGAATATCATTGCGATCGCAGTGGACTTGACAGATCTTGCCACTGGACCCTTTAGCCTCTCACTATAGTTGTCGTATACCGTAGACTCCAGTGTTAGGGATGAAACGGTTCGAATGGAGTTCACAGCCTCGGATGCAAACCGGGCACTCTCCAAATACAGCTTTGCATTCTTATCCTGGGCCTTCATCTCCATTCTCATGCGGATGAAACCAGCCATAAAGAGAGGAGGTAGACAGCCGAAGAGAGAAACAAGGGCTAGTTTCCACCCGGTAACGAGGGCTAGAATGATCACAGAAAGCAGGCAAATCATAACAATTAGGATCAGGCCCATATTTGACGAGACCAAATCCTGGAGATTCTGTGGATCAGTGGATAGACGCGCTGTAAGGCTCCCAGCAGAATTTTCGGGCAGGTCAAAGAACTCAATATCCTGGGAAATCATTGCTTTGAAGTATTGGCTTCGGTAGTACCTCGACGAGCGGAAGGCTGCAACGGTCCAGAAGAATCCGATGGACGCATATGTGATTAAGATACCAAGCGCAAGGACGAAGAACATAAGAGCCCAGAAATTACCGCGACCTTGTAATTCGTCTTCTGGCAGTTGAAATGTTGTCACAATTTTTGAGAAGAGGATTGCTTGTGCGGGGAATGCACCGCCACCAGTCACAGAGGCGATGCATCCAAGGAGAAAGAATAGCCAATGGCGCCGTTGTTCGTAGAATATGATTAAGAGACACCTGAACAGGGACATTTTTCGCGACACGTCCTCCTGCTTTGCTATAACTTCATTGGGGATATTGCTGCGAGTCGATCTAGTGGTCACTTGTTTCTCTAAAGCTGGAGTTGGTTCATCGGCCGACCTTTCCGACTCAGAGGAAGTGTCATCATTTGAAAGGGAAAGGTTTTGGGCATTCACAAGATTCCAGTACTGTCCTTTGGCATTTAGCAGCGAATCGTGCGTTCCTTGCTCGAGGACCTGTCCCTTGTTCATAACAATAATATTATCTGCCTTCTTTACGGTCGACAGCTTGTGGGCGATCAGAACTGTGGTCCTGGTCCTAGAGACCCTATCAAGGGCGGCCTGGACGATAGCTTCGGCAGTGGGATCAAGGGCGGAGGTAGCTTCATCCAATAACAGGATGCTTGGGTTAGAGATGATACTGCGAGCAATGGCGACTCTTTGCCTTTGGCCGCCACTAAGGAGGCTGCCTCTCTCTCCAACAACGGTATCATAGCCTTTGGGGAATCCCTGGATGAAGGCATCCGCATTCGATTCGATGCAGGCGTTTCTGACAAGCTCCCTCTTTTTCTCCTCATCCAGCCTAGCGATTTCATCTGGCGGTAATCCATACAACACATTTGTATAAATAGTGTCATTGAAAAGTACGGGTTCCTAAATAATGTTAGCGCCGCATCGTATCGTTGGGATATGACGGCCTACCTGTTGGACTAATCCAATCTGACTTCGGAGCCACTTGACATTCAAATCCTTGAGCTCAACGCCATCCAGGGTAATTGAACCACTAGCAGGATCATACCACCGTTCTAGAAGGCCGATAATGGTGCTCTTACCACTACCACTTGCACCGACGAGGGCAGTCACTTTGTGAGCTGGGATTTTCATATCGACTCCATTCAATACCTGGACGGTCGGTCGAGCAGGATAAGAAAACAACACGTTGGAGATTTCAAAGTCACCATTCACCGCATCTGGCTTTAATCCCTCAGTACCCATAGAGTCAATTTCAGGCGTCCTTTCTATCATATTAAGAACGTCGTTGGCAGCGGCACCAGCCTTGGTGAACTCTCCTAGAGTAGGTGCGATCATTGTGAGTGAAGAAGTTCCAATAACGACTGAGAATAGGACACTAATGTATAATTAGCTATTAGCCATCACCCTGCTTCTCCGAAAACGGAAGTTGAGCACAAGGGGGGAAAACGTACGTCAGGATGTCTCCTCCGCTTCCTATCTTTCCTTCAAGCAAAAGTTTTATACCGTACCAAAATGCTAGGGCATAGGCGCAGAACATGATGAAGAACTCTGAGCTGTACTGAACCCCAAGAATGGGTCCCTTCTTGACGCCGAAACCCTTCGCAGCGTCAAGATGGTTATCGTACTTCTTGCGTAGCTTCTCTCCCGCTCCGAAAGCAACAACAACTCGGATGCTCCCTAGCGTTTCTTCGACTAGGCCTCCAGCTTTAGAATAGATGTCCAGTATCTTTGCTTCTAGTTTAGCATCCAGTACAACGGTAATACCAACAAGTGTAACTGCTGTTGGTATCGTAGTGGCAACGGGAAGGGTCAACCTCCAGTTTTGAGTAAATGCAACAACAAAGGCAGCAACCAGCATCGCCAATCCCTGGAAGCATGTGCCTACTTTCTCTGCCATACCAGTTTGGATGAGATTCGCATTATTTGAGATGCGAGTGGCAACGGAGCCTGCCGTGTAAGTGTCAAAGTATGCCATTTCCTGGCGCAAGATGGCGTTGACATAGGCTAGACGCAGCTTTCGGACGCTTCTTATCGCCGTGATGTTGAAGCATACGGTGTGTATATAGACGAGCTTTTGCAGAACAATCAGTGTACGGAGTCGCAGCGTCCTCAATAGAAAAGGAGAAACTTACACAGAATTTCCCAATGAAGAGATAAACAAACCATAGACTAAGATAAAGCAAACAACTCTCAGCATTCTTAACCCATCAGACACAAGATCAAGAGGAGCTCACGTATTTTCTGAGACCTGGCTTCGGAAATCAGCAGCAGAGATACGTCCGACACCAAAATCATTAAACACGTTGACGAATGTGCCAAATACAATTGTCATGAGTGGCAGTGCCTAGTTGTAAGCAAGTGGTTGAATCCCGCCTATGTTAGTTCTCCATGTTTTCTGTATTTGGACATCACAAATCTAGGGATATCAGACGTACAGTTCCAGCTCCGACAGCAGCGAAAAAGCCACAAATCCGAAGAAAAACGTCGATTGGCTCGCACCAGGACCATAGTTTCTAGTAAAAAGCTCATTCTTTAGCGGGTTCAAGATGTTTCTCTCACTCAGGCGGATAGAAGGAATTTACCACATAGGCCCCGAAACCCTGCTGGGGCTCTTCTTTCTTCTGCTCCGCATTGGGGATATCGACTACCGCGTCAGACTGTTTCTTTGGTGTTTGCTTGTCTGCTCCGCCTAGCTCTTTTGACGGCGTGTTATCAGCCTGTCCATCATTCTGCAGACTAGGCGAAACCATCTCCGGGTCGGCACCCATTGGGGGCAATGATCCTAGCAGAGCTGTATGTCTAGTTGCGCCCGGAAAAGGTAGAAAGGTCGAGACTTTGAATGTATGAAACAGTTAGGAGAAGAAGATCAGAGCTCCTAGACCCATGGAGGATTGCAGTGATATTATATTTATGAACAAAAGGCGGGAATTTCGAAGTTTCGCAAGTAGATCATATCAAAAAGTCTATGAGGCCAACTAAATATGGAAATAAACGCTAATTACCGCCGAGTCTTTTTTGAGGCAGGCAGCAACTTGGCAAACCGAGGAAGAAAAAGCTGGACAAGGTCGGATCTCAAGAGAGACAGTAATAAATAGAAAGATAGAAGGACAGGAAGACAAGATATAGAGAGAGGCTGAGAGAGGCTGAGAGGGAGAGAGAGAGACTGGCGGGAGCTGAGGACTCCGAGATCTTCAAGCTTCCAAAC
The DNA here is from genome assembly GCA_032989685.1 of Arthroderma sp. PD_2. NCBI lineage: Eukaryota > Fungi > Ascomycota > Eurotiomycetes > Onygenales > Arthrodermataceae > Arthroderma > Arthroderma sp. PD_2. The sequence continues at coordinate 13,558 of JANTQJ010000106.1, forward strand.
TGGCGGCCTCACATCACACTTGGCAGATGAGAGATGGCGTCGCAGGGCGAAGGACGAGCGGGCGCCGCGGAACCCGGGGACGATCAGGAAAGATGCTGAAAATTGGGGATTATTGGCATCAAGACGTTTCTTCCCCTTCTCCGTCTTCCATCTCCGTCACTTGTTTATCATCACGCGGGCTTGGTCGGGAGTTTTGGTTGCATTGGCCCATTACCTGACCAGCAGAGAAATGACTGGACTTCTTTCTCGCTTCTCAAGGCTGCAGATATCGTGAACTTGATACGAATGGGACGGCGAGGGCGCATCTCAGGGCCAGGATGACTCAATAATGTTAACCCTATACGGCAAATCTGGTCAGCTCTGCGAATCCTTTGCACCTTAAACTGGGGTTGTTATCTACCGCCCTGCCCCTATAGCGACCCCCCCTGATATTAACCATGGCTCGCAAAGACAGCCGTATCGAGGATAGAATATAAGTGAGCATGGTGTCCATAGTTATCATGAGACATGAAGTCGTGAGATGCTTTTGAACACGGCGCCTCTTTCTGCGCCAGGGGTCAAGACTTTTGTGCGACTGCAAGACGTTTGCTTTTTTTTTCAGTGCATCAGATAAAGACTCAACATCGTGAGAGATGATGTGTATTCATCTATCTTATACGGAGTACTCTGTACGTAGGCAAGGTTCTCTACGCTCGGTTCGGGCTCTGTCGCAATCTCAAAGTCGTATAGATGTATACATAGGGCCAGGGTTTGAGTAAGACCCTGACGATGACGCAGCAAAAAAAGAGACAAGACGATGTGTGGAATACCGAATTAAAGCAGAGAGAAGATCTCTGATCCTACGCCGGTCTTACTGTGCACTTCCTTCGAGGCTGCGATGCTGTGTACTACAGTAGAAATTCCTCTGCGTCACGATAACAGATTTATCATGATTATTCAATAATTACCAGAACAGGCTAGTCGCGACCTTGGGTTGGAGTCGTTATTTTACTTCCGGCTGAGAGAATCCTCCCTTTCACCACATATTTCTAATTCGTGAGAACAGCTGTGTTCTCCTTCATCCCTATCAAGAACACAAGCAAGAGCGCATCCGATGATAAGTGGTTGTCGGAAGTGGCTTTTCTCGAGTTGGCTGGCATGTCTGATCCTCGGGATTCCTGCGATAGCGATACAAACATCCTCGACGAATTCGACTTTGATGACGCCGAACGGTCCAGCGCAGTGAGCCATAGTTATCTATTGAGCAGCTCGACTTTGTCTACTCGAATACTACGGTTGCTGCCTTTACGATGGCGTCGGATGTTCACTAGTCGTCGCAGAAAGACGGCCGTGAAGAGTCGCCACAGTCAGCTTCGATGGTGTGCGCCAACTTCGCCATCGGGAATATACAGAGCCATACGCTGGTTGATGATAGCAGTTCCCTGTCTAGCTTTATTCGTGTCCCTATTTTGGCCCTCATACACCCATCGACCGCCCCATTACAACGACCTTCGAAGCCTCGCGATCGGTTCGAACAAGGCAGGGAGAGGGAACCCGCGCAACGAGAAGGTGTTTATTACGGCGAATATATACGACCCAGATGGAAGCCTGGCCCAGAGCCAATGGGGCAAGAACATATTTCAACTAATAGATCTGTTGGGCCCGGAAAACACATATTTGAGTATCTACGAGAACGACATGACCGACAAGGCGCGGGACGCCCTGAACAAGATGGCAGAGCAGACTCCGTGTAACCACTCTCTGGTTACCGAAGAGCACCTCGATACGACTAATTTACTACACATCACCCTGCCAGACGGGTCGAGGAGACTCAAGCGCATTTCCTTCCTGGCCGAACTACGAAATCGCGCACTACAACCAATTAATGAGCCTAATATGATGAAATTTGACAAGATCCTTTACGTTAACGATATATTTTTCGATCCCGTCGATGCCCTCCAGCTCCTCCTCTCCACCAATATAAACGACGACGGGGCCACTCAATATCGAGCTGCCTGTGCCGTCGACTTCATCAACCCTCTCAAATTCTACGATACGTTTGCCTCGCGGGATCTTGAAGGATATTCCATGGGCATCCCTTTCTTTCCCTGGTTTACAACTGCAGGCGATGGACAGAGCCGTAAGGATGTCCTGGCCCAGCGAGACGCTGTCCGTGTGCGAAGTTGCTGGGGCGGCATGGTTGCCTTTGATGCAAAGTACTTCCAATCCGCCCCTTCACGAAATACAGCTCAGTTCCGCGCAGAGCCTGACCTCCTCTGGGAAGCTTCCGAGTGCTGTCTGATACATGCCGACATCCAGGCCCCGCCCAGTGAGACAAAGTCTGGAGAATCTGCTGATACTGGAATATACGTCAACCCGTATATTCGCGTTGCATACACCCCTTTCACTCTGTCATGGCTAGGCTTCACTCGGCGATTCGAGAGGCTATACTCTATCCCTCACGATATACTAAATCGCCTAGTGGGTCTGCCTTGGTTCAACCATCGTCGTGCTGAGAAGCCGGGCGATGTCATCGAGGAACTCGCCTGGGTAGAGAATGATGAGGGTGAAGGCTCCCACAAGACCATATCCCGCACTGCTGGCACCGGTGGCTTCTGTGGCACCCGTGCGCTTCAAGTCATGAAGCCTCATCCTCAACCGGGCGAAAAGCCCTGGGAGCAGATCCCCCCTGATTCATTCTGAGATTTTCCTTTAACGATTTATTTGTTCCCTTGTATTTCTAGATCTAGAAAAGCAGCATGGCGTTTGGTGGGCCAGATATACATTCACACTCATAATATTCCACCTTATCTCTGGGATACCATCAATGATAAAGCTCTTGATACAGATTCATATTTTCTAGCAAATATGAAGTTCTCTTTAAACATATTTCCCCCCTAAGTTATAAGATTGTATGACAGCAGTATTCATGCTAGAAAATATTCCAGACTAGTTCCAAAGCCCAGCTCTATGTCCTACTGTCTGACACATTCCATGCAGGGAGTCTCCTTTGATGCCCTCTATAATGCACATTCTGCATTTTGTGTTCCTCCAGACGGAACTTCCCGTGAGACAAAGTGATTCTTTATATAAAACGTCTCACTTCTCTCACTTCTCTCGCTTCTCTTTTAGCAACCCACAACAATCAACCTGCCACTTTATGCAGTGAACTTTTCTCCTGCGTCTTTCCTTAGGACATTCCTTGCTCTCATCCCCTTTCTACAGCTTATCCTGGTAGCTGTCTTTGCATATCGTCGATAAACAGACGCGATCATGCCGTGCTGGGATTCACCACCGTGGTCGCCCGCAGGATCAGCCAAAGGCCAGGTCAATGAGAGGATCCAGGCTTACCAGGCTGAAGAAAAGCGACTTGATGACGCTGCAAAAGTTGGCCAGGTCATCTATGATACCTTTAACCAGGTCAGCGCTGAGAACAGCGTGGGTGGGCTTGAGAAGAGCATGTGGGCTTCCGACCACCATGTCTACTCTCTGCCACTGCCAGTTCTCAACCAGGGCAAAAACAAACAGAAGGAAGAGGACAACAACGAGCAGGTGAGCAGATCAGACACTATCCTCTTTACAACATCTGGACAAAGCTTGAAGCTGACTCTTGAGTATTTAAAAGACTGCTGTGAAGAACAACATTGACAATCCAAAAGGTGATTCTGGCAAGGCAAAGATGGAGCAGAAGAAGGCAGAACGTGTTACTATCAACTTGGATGACACTGAAGCATTTATGGATGCTCTCGAGAGAATTCGCAAGGCTGGCAAGGCCAAAGCCAACCAAGATCCCAAGTCTGCTCCTACTGGAGGTGAGTTCCTCTCACTCCACCTTGATCATATAGGCAGCTATCTAACTCCCTCTTTGAAGACAAGGAGAACTGCCATCCTGCTGGAGAGCCAGGCCCCTCGACCACTACGCAGCCTGAGTTCAAAGATACCAAATGCCATCCAGCTAAAGATGAAGAGCTCGCTCCTGAGGAAGAGGAAGATCGCGAGCACTTGGTTACCTTCAAGACCTGGGGGACTCCCATTGAGCGACCTGCCACTAGTAAGACTCCATATTCGTCTTCCTCCATCCCATATCACACTCCATCACTAACATATCGCCCCACTATTCAGCCTCTGCTCGTCGTCGTGTCATCTTGACTGGTATTCCAATCTTTCTCCGTGGCCAGTCTCGCCTCCTCTCTCTCATCCACGGCGGAAAAGTCGAGTCCATTGCTGTGCACCCGGCTTCCCAGTCGGCTGAAGTCCGTTTCTGCGACGCGACTGCATGCAAGGCGTTCTATGACAAGTATCCCAACGGAATTGATGTCGACTATAACGGCAGTCGTGGAACAGTCTTCGTGGATATTGGAAAGGAAGTCGATATCGTCAGCTCCCGCTTGATGGAATTTTTGGACATCGGGGCCACTCGTGTGGTTCGTGCAGTCGGAGCTCCACTGGATGTCAGCATTGCTCAACTCGTTGAGATCATCGACTCAAAGAAATGGCACCTTGAGAAGATCATTGACTCATATGAGGCCTCAGCTGTAAGCCATCTCCCCCCATTCATACTATACCTGGCGAGATAGAATACTAACGATTTGGGGGTCTAGAAAATCCGCACTGTCGTGTTTCGATTCTGCTCCATGGATGCAGCCGTCCGCTTCCGTTCCTACCTCATCCGTATGGACAACTGGGACCAAGCCAATGTTCAGTTCGGCCCTGACCCGTAAGTTGGATTCTCACTTCTCCTACGTTAAGGCTATCAGTCTAACATATCTCCAAAACCATCAGATGTGAGGCTGCCACCAGCATCCACTGGGACTAGATGCGCCCATATCTTCTTCGTCTTTCTACTCTCGCTACCAGCAACATCCGATGGGTGGATTTAGTCGTAGGAACAAGGACAGGGGCATCATATGGTGGGAATTTTCAGGGGGAACGAACTTTACAGAATAGCCGCAAAGATACAACTCGTAGTTAATCTCTAGAAAGCATAATCGAGTGTACATCTGATAAATCGACCCAAAGTATTTCCCGCATCCTCTGTATATCGTATGAAACCCATTTATAAGCCTATTGCATATAACTCATTCACATAATGGCCTAGCGGTGAGTAGGTGGTGTGTAGCTACTCTCGGCATCGCATCACCCGCTCAATTTTGAATCAGTAGGATAGATTACTAGCCTATGCATCTGTATACCCCGGACTACGACACTCCAGCTTCCATCCTGGGTTGGTCGCTGCGATCACGATCTCGTCCTTATTGGCCTTATAATCGGGGTTCGGTGATGACTCCATGTCTTACTCCAGGGGTTTAAGAGAAGAATGCGCGTCCCAAAGCCGTGAACCAGGGGTAGGTTTGGATATATAGAAAAAAAATGGAAAAATCGGCATGAAAACGCCCTTCTATAGATTACAGACCAGAACAGGAGGACTAAACTGCTGGTCGAGGTCTCTGCCTTACCAGTCAATGTCCAACAAACCCAGGATCAAAAAGTTACCCTGCTGCTCGCGTGTATTTGAAGTCGGTTCCTATACCTTTTCAGGCAGGCCAGCTACTTGTGTACGCGCAGCTACAACGGGATTATATGCGAGGAACAGGAGTTATTTACTGCGAGCACGGAGTATTTATCTTGTATTTCCCCGATCTCGTTCTGCCCGCCCCTCCATCCCAAGGCTCCCCCATGCTGCCAGCTGTAATAAATTAATAGCTCACAGACTGGTGGGCTTAACCAACTTCTAAAGCCGGCTGTCAGGGAGCACCGACATGTTTCGCATAGACAGAATAGCATACGAAGTCATGATGGCATTCGCATTGGAAAACTACAAGAAGGACATGACATGTCACTTTGTAGACTGGGCTGAGCCAAAGAAAGGCCGAACATATTCCGCCTCATTGATTTTAGTTACATAATTTAGCGCGGGCCATGCATATCTGTCTTTTGTCACAGACTACTCCGGAATGATAGGTGCTTGAAACAGTCAAGATGCCAATCATCCCCGATATGATCACCAAGAGCAGCTGGAACGGGCATAGAGAGCAGGGGGATCGGAAATAACAACAAGGGGGAGAGGTGAGATTTCGGCATTCTCATTTGTTGGAATCCCGCGCTGCATATAGAGCTGCATTTTATACGGAGCATACTAATCATGCCGCTGCATCTTAACCATGAGATGGGGTTGATGCTAACAGCCTAAGATTGATTTAATTCGGCCAGCTGGTACAGCTATGCATGGCAGACTGGGTCTTATCTGGCATATACAACAGACTATAAAAAAAGAGCTTGTCTATTTATGGCCATCATACGATACCCCATAATAATACGTGGCATATCTCTTGTCCAAGAAGAAGCGATCACGATGGGGTTAAGCGGCGTAGCAAAGCCTAAACAACGCTATGAAGAATCGTGGGCTCGAAGTAAAATCGATACATCGACCTCGAGACGCGGAGTGAAGCCAAGCGGCATCGCATGTTTCACGGGCCCATGTCACACGGAATTGCCATCGAGCTAAGATCAGCTTGCATGGATGAGGCGCACATGGATGAGGCCGGGGATTGGGCCGCAATAGCAAGCGCCATCAAGGTGTGTTAGACGGATGGCTCCAAGGGGCAAGGCTGGCGCCTGCATCGTGCTTGTATGTATGTAAAAACGAGGCTTATTTCTAGCCCGCCGTTTCTTTCTTTTTTTGCATGATATTTCATTGAACTGTATCGGAACTTGAGTTTCATTAACCGCGATGCAACATGCAGACGGTTCGTATAAACGTATGAAATGCTCCGTAGTGTACGTTTATGCCATGTCATAGCGTAAGCTATCTCGGAGTTGACCGACCGTTCTGTCAACCGCAAATGTAATCACTAGCTCCGTACTCCGTACTTCAAAGCATTTCCCTACATCCGTCCGTGGATGGAGTTCTTGAAGACCAACAGGAAGAGAGAGGCCAAGGGGGGGGGGCGAAGGGAAAGAGCCGGAAAGGAAAAGGCGGGGCTTGGAGGAGCAAGAACCTCTTCCTCAGCGATATTTCCACAGTATTGGTGTTGGATGCGTCGACCCACAAGCTCCTGTGCTAAGTATAAAGCAGGCAGGATATAGGGTAGCCTTGCAGCGACCATCAGCCCCATGGACCGGTCCCCGTTCTCCCGGAAACCAAGTGCTCAAGGAAGGCAAGGAAGAGCCTCCTCCCCTTGGAAGGTAGTAGCATGAATTATGCGCCTGAGGTCGTATCTGTGTCTGGCAGGGGGGGTAGGTAGGGGTGAATAACCAATCCAAAGGATCCTGTAGACTAGGCAACAGACGTTTCCACTATAACGTGATTCGTACCCTGCAACAAAGCGTTGCATCCGGGGAAACCAAAATGGGAAAATGGCATCAAGTCTGCTAGCCGTCCAAGGGAGAGAAGCCGCGGTTGAGCATGGTTTGAGCACGGTCGGCCGGGGAGAAAGACAAGGGAGATCAAAAGAAAAAGAAACGCCAAATCAACATAGATCTGGACAAATCATATACCCAACTACAGGGCTGTAAATGCGATTTGACCACAGGGGATAAATCGACAGGACATATCAAAGCTCTTCGAACTCTGAAATAGAGTTCAAGAGAGTCACCGACATATGCAACGACACTGGGTCTGCTCTGCCCTTTAAATTGCTGGCCCTGGTAGGTCGAATGCGATATGCTAAACAGGGAAGCCGCCCATAATAGACAAGGTGAAGCGAGACAGAGGCAAAATAGACGGTCATGACGGGGGTCTAAATGACGGAATGGTTCCCTGGGATCAGCGATTGCAGACGTGCATAGTGCAACTTCTTATCCTTCATTGGTTAAGAACAGAGAGCAGGGAAAGTTGAGCAGGCATGTGAGTATAACAAAGGTTTTCTCGGGTTGCAGATAACGATATAACCTAAGCGGTTATGTGGACCTATTGCAGGAAACCATCTCAGCTGGCTGGAACACCTTGGGGGCTCCTCTTTTCTTGGTCCAAGGGCAAATCATCTTCACATCTCGAGACCTGCATCAACCTGCATAGGCTGATCATCTGCTCACATCCACCTATCAGTCTTTTTGGTTGATATCATAGGTTGACGCAGGCAGCAGGACTCGCGAGAGAGCCAGCAGAGCCCCTCTCACCCGTTGCAAAACGAGGCCAGCAGGTGTACTCTGTACGGCTCTGAAAAGAGGCAGCCACGGGATCTGCACAAGTGGTCGAATATGTGATACGGGGAGTTTGATGCAAGCCGGCTTTAGAAGTGGCCGGAGAATCAGCCTGTCAATGCACCATTCTAGAACAGAATGGGCGCTTTTTCAAGGGTGATTCGAGGACGTCCACTAAGCCCACGTATTGGATTGACAGGCGCGGCGGACGAGCGGGCAGCTTGAGCCATCACCCCGAGCCGTTGATCCTAAAGTAGATCCCTTGCTGGCTTCACTAGTTGCTTTTTGTTGTTCTAGACATATTGATAATTATTAGAAGAAGACTTTTCTTAAAAGAAACCATAATAACATCCAGGTGAAGCCGCGGGATGTGGATGTACTCCGTCGAGCACGGAGGACAGGACAAGTCGTTACGCGGCCGCCGAGAGCAGGCCAATATGCAGGGATTCAGGCATGGGTGGGATAGGATACCCAGAGTGAGAGATGGTCGAAAAGAGGCAGCGGAGGAATAGACGGAGGGTGTGCGAATTAGGTATCGCGACGGCCTTCTTCAGCTTTTGGCTAAAGGCAAGGTACGCCTGTTATGATTTGAGGAGTTGTGACCTGGATGAACCTGGTAGAATGTGCGTCTCTTACACTCTTGACCCTCCCCTCGTCGACCCGGCTGATGGCCGCACCGTTTAATCCTTTTCCAAGATAATCGCACGCCCTTCACGAAAGCACCGATGACAATTGTCGTCTATCTCAAACTTCGATGGATCGAAAATCTCTTTCGTTTCTCCCGAACGAAAATCAAGAAAGAATGCACAGACAGCATGACATAAGCCGCATCCCTGATGTATTGAAGGGATTCATTATCTCCGTGTATTTAGTATTGTATATACTGAGATGTGCGGAGTGTGCATGGGAAATAAACCGTTCGATAGGACATTTCTTCATAGTAAGGCATAATTCTAGCGGCGCAGCAAGTAGACATAAAAGCTAAAATAACGCAGCGCCAATAGAGCCAGCGCCGGTAGTCGATTTGTCGTTACCTCGAGACCCTTGATCTCAACGTGAGTTGGTGCTGCATATACGCTAGCAGCCTTGTGCAATGGAGATGACCGTCCCCCTTGAGCGAGTCCCGCAACGCAATAATTACTCAGAACGGCGGTTCCGGGTGATAATCTCTTTATTACCGGTCCAGCACAGACTGTGGCGGGTGCTTTGAAAAAGAAGATGATCGGACTTTCGCCCCGTCATCCGTACGTCAGAAGAAACCCAATTAGCGCTCGACCTCGAACTTCCGGCCTCGAATGATAAAAAAGAAAAGAGTTCTGCAAGGGTTTCCGCCTATCTGATCCACTTAGACGGCGATGTGGAGAGTGGGAGTCCACAGCCACTCCGCCCTCTTCATGAGTCGCTCTTTGACTATATCAGACTTCCGTACATCTGAAGAACTCCTCGGAGGAGAGGGGGCCTTCGACTCCAGTTAATTAAATGCAGACAGTGCATATGTACGGAGTCGCGGTGCAACGTCTCTCGTGCGTCGGCTACCACACAACCACCGAGTATACTCTGTACATCATGTTAGAAAGGGGGGAAAAAAAGAAAGAAAGCAAACAGCCGCCGAAATTGATGCCCAAACCTGTTAGTCCAGGGCAATCAACCTGTCAGATCGATATCACATGACCTTCATGCGCTGCGAGATATGGTCATCGATCCATTCTAGTAGAAAAAGAGCTGGCGGGCCTCGGGACGGGCGCGCCCTGGCCAATGATTAATCAAGCTTAAATGTTTGCTTTCATGGATGGACGGATGGATGGACAGTGTAAAGTACTGTTCGAAAGGAAAAAAAGGTCCAGGGTTCCTCCTCGAGATGTCACGGATACTCCGTCCTTCGTGTGTGACTGTGACAAGAGGCGTCCCCTACCCCCTTGTCGCTGATGTAGCAAGTGACCGCTATTTTTACTGCAGTTTTATGTCAAACTTATGTCAATCTTCCCTCAGTCTATCGGTAAACCGTGACTCGCTCGACGCCGAGATGTGCGCACGAACTAACGGTGTGCTGAGGATGTTCTGTTCTGCTCTGGCACCGACACCGGCAGGAAGGTCGAGTTGAAGTTGACTAATATGGCTGTGATGTGATTGTTATATATTGGCAGACTAAGATGAATGAGGATAATAGATTCCTTGGGCGAGTTTCCTTCTTGGCACCTGTTTTAGCGATAACAGGAAAAGAAGGCCGTTACGTATCCAGTACCGAGAAACCAGGTTGTACCAGTTACCACCAGTACCGGTATCAAAACCGTCCCGGTTATTTGCATCTGGTCAACAAACAGTCCAAAACGGGGGAGTTTACCAGCCAGAGAGGAAAGTCACCGGTGAGAATAAATGGGCAATTATTAGAAGGGGGGAAGAGACTGCTCCACCTCCTGCACAGTCGAAATTGATTGAAGCAAGGAATGTTGCAGGCCAAAACCTCGTCCTTGCCTCTCTGCTCTCTTGGGTAACAGATGCGCGTACAGGTTAAACTCTTCACGGAACATTAAATACCAGAATACCTCGTTACCAAACTTCCCTCAATACGAGAGAGAAGAAAAAGAAAAGAAAAAAAGATGAGCCATTTCTTCAGGGCTAATCGCGCGGTTGACCCTGCGTAATCCAACGATACCAGCTCTTTCTTCTTTTTCTTCCCCTTTTGAAAACGTCTTGCAGGCGTAACGTGACGAGACCCACTCTTTCCTGGCTTCTCACTGGCCAGAAGGTCCCAAAGGAACGGTTCAGGCTGGCCAAGCTCCGCCGGGGCCATGTGTCCAATCAGGGGCCTTGTTTAGACCTCACTCGATGTTGGTTTTTTCGCCTTTTCCACCCATCGCTCTCTCTCTCTCTCTCTCTCTCTCTCTCTCTCTCTCGCTTTCGTTCTCGTCCCAGTCGTTTCGTCAGCATTAAGATTTTCTTCATCTCCTGCATCGATACGAAGAGGCAGGTTGATCTGTTCTTTTTTTCTGCCCGATGTTATTCCCCTCTACTCCGTGTAGCCCGTTGGCAACGCTCCACCGCTGACAAAACCCACCTTTGTTCAAGGTACTCTGTAGCCTGTCGTCTGTCATCAATATGAGGCATTCCTTCTAAGACACAGACCTCCATTTGGCATGTTTCCTCCGTTTGGACGGGCCGGAGGAGGTAGTCGCACAGGGACATTAACGGCAGTGCTAAGGACAAGCTATCCAATTCCCTGTTTGGGGTTCGGGGTTAGGGGTTAGGGATGTCCCCCCTAGCAGCCAGCGACCAGCAATCAGTAATCAGCAACCAACACCAGCACCAGAGAGGTGCCAGAGGGTTACCGGAGAGAGAGGGAGGGAGAGTACCAGCGGACTTCCTTGCTGCCCCACCTAGCTCACATCGCAATATGTAAGAAAGAGGCACGCTACGATACTCCGGGTTCCCCTTTCTCTTGTTCCCTCCCTCTCCCGGTCCCTCCCTTCCCTCCCCTGCCCTGATCCGGACGGCGAGGTGGGTTTGTCAGAGGAGCTCGGTTCATCAGATCGTTACTCCAGGACCCTCTCTCTATTTCTTCTCCCCTCCCTCTCCACATATATAGCTTACTCTCTGGTTAAACTAGCTTTAACTGACTTTAACTGGCTTCAGTATTCCGCTCTTGCTCTCCGGTTGCCGAATGGAGAAGCTGACTTTATTTCTTTGTTCGAAAAAGTCAAAAGTTATTCGGTCGATAGAAGAGTTTTTCCAGCTGCAATAATACTCAGTATATTGCCTTTCACGCTCATAGTCAAGCTCCTCTCAGGGCTCTCGAGAAACCACCCATTATTACTCCGTACCGTGCAGGTATGACTGTATTCCTTTCTTTTTTTGTCTTATGCTTTGGCACTTTTTTAAGATTTCTTGGGTTCTTCAGGGGGGGTTTTAGCAATTTAATCGCTTGTCTCTGGCCCCTCCCCTTTTGCTAATGTCCGACTATTCCGACCCTTTCTTTTTTTATACTTCAAGATCTCACGATAGCAGGCTCCATAGAACTGACTTGCTCGATGGAGCACGCCCGATCATCTCGTTTTTACAACGTAGACTGGAGTAACCGGGTTAAGCTCCCCCTGGAGTGTTGTGAAGTTGAGACAAATAAATACCACCCTGACGCCGACACTGTGGTTTGGGTATATGTAGCAGCAAGACATTGCCACATTATTTTTTACCCTTTGCCCTTCCGTCTCTGTCCCTCGTCTCACGGCCCTCCTCGGCCCTTCAAGGGGCAGGGTAAAGGGCATATGAAAATCCAACATTTGTCTCACGAACATCATTCATCATTCGAATCTAATTGTTTATTTCCATCGTTATCCACCCAGGTCATATGCCGCTGATCGGGTCTCTTCGGGGCCGCCCTGCTCTCTCGCCTTTCCCCCTCCAAGGTGCTCCTTTCTACTTCTTTACCTGGTTCCCTGTCTCTGCTCTGGCGTTTGGACACCTCCGACAAGCTATATCCTCATCGACGAGCTACTTATGATCGACATGTTATATTCAAGGTTAGCTTCGCTGCCTTCAACACATGCACGCAAACAGAAAAGAATTGTCCCCTCTCTCGCTCGGATCTTGCTTCATTTCAAGACACCCCAAATTACTGCGCTTGGTCTAGGTCATACGCCCCCTCCTCTGCGGCGGAAAGGGTCCTATCCTGCATGTTTTTGCTAAAGCGTGACCTCCCCGTACTCTCCATACTGCGTAACTATACGTTTGTATTCGTCATGTATACACGCATAAGGGTGTGCATGTACGTGATATGCCCACGATTCTCCAAACTTTTGTTTGTAAATCTCCATGTACTGCACATGCCCGCCCCACAGATCAAGATCTCACTACTCCACATTTCGTGAGAAGATAAAGCGGAAGGAAAAAAAAAAGGCTCTTCAGTTGAACCCCATCGGTCAACCTAAATGAAGCGGTTGGATATGCACTCCGTAAGACTATCGAAAGGAGCCAAAGTCTGGTGTACTCCATAAGTACCAGTATTTTCTAGGTCAAGGTGTTATCAGCACAATAGTAGTATATAGATATAGAAGCTTACACCCGTTAAGGAAGTCGGAGATTCCAGCACATCAGCCCACACACGTGCTATATGTGCATGATGAAAGAAAAAAGGTGGCATGAGTGATTTAAAATAGCGTCCTTGTTCAACACAGCAACTGCATCCTCCGCCACGGGGTAACGCATAATCGGGTCAAGAACCCAGGACATATATGTGCGTTTTAGAAAAGCGGGTGAACAATTCCTTCCATTCTACTACTGCATAAAATGCACAGAGTTATATACACTTTAAAAGGGCAACAAGCCTCGTCTCTGTGATTTGTCCAAACGGCCACCTTCTCAGCTTTTGGCCCCCAATCTCCGCGTGTCAAAAGACTAACTACTTCCACCATCCCATCACATCCCTCGTAAGGCGATGTACTGATAAACGCGCCTCGATTTTCAACAAGACCATCGGGGATAGGTAGGAAACCAGACGCCGTGTATGCGGAACGCCCCGTACCAAATAGAGCAATGATAATAAAAGAATAAAATAAAAATTCAACCCCCCCTAGTCTCATGCCGGGATGGATGCTCGCGTTGCACAAATCACGCCCAAGTACAACCACTGAAGTCCTGTCAAATGGTGCGAAAGGAACGGCAGTACGACTCGGCTAGACAACCCGCCGCAATGGGAAGACAGAGCCCGGTTTAACCTTGCGTTACGTACAGCAAAAAAAGGAAGCGAGATGAGGTACCGATGCCAGGATATCGAACGCACACCGAATGACATCTTCTTCGCGGCCAACATCAGCAAAGGCGCAGAACTCCAAGCCTATATTATGGAGAGACGAGTTTCACGAATCTTCAAACACGTAAAAAAGGGCCCAGACAGGTGGTAGGGTGTAGCCTATTTGAATAGGCTAAAGGCTCGCTGGCGAATGGAATTCTTCGAAACGGGTAAAGAAAATGGCGAAGAATCCAACAATTCGGCTTTCTCTGCTATCTGATTTGCTGGACCTGCTCGAAAAGTCCCTGGATCAGATCCATGATCCATGGCGAGGGGGGGATGGAGGGTATAAGTTCAAAGTACTGATTTGAAGAGCCGTTCGGTCCGTTTCTTCGATCCTTTCTCTAGGGCCCAGACGAAGCAGGTCGACGCGGCTTCCATCGAAGTTCTAGAGAATTGAAGTCACAACTAGTTGCTTCGTAAACGCATCAAGCATTGGATGCTTCGAACTTCGCTCGTATCGCAATCAATTCATCGCGAAAATGATATAGGGCTTGTATCCATGGTATCGTATGATACGAAACCAGTAATACACAGCTTGAAAATAAAAAAACCCCATCGGGACATTTTCTTGTTATAAAATTTTCTTCTTCTTTTCAATGCTTTTTTTCACTTCTTCTTGCGCGATGACCTGCGCCGCGGCTTTCAACCAACCACGCCCGTTGATCTGGAGCAAAAAAAAGGTTGCTGGTGGATCGCTGTCAAGGTTGAGAAGCAGAAACTAGCAGGTTCATCTCTTGTTTCTCTCGCCCGCGTTTTTGCATACGGGCTTCCCAGGTCCCATTTTTTATTTTCAGACGGACGTGCAGGATCGAGGTCTTGGAGAAGTTCTCTCCCTTTTTTTTTTTTACGAGAAGGTCGTGTGCAGGATATATTGGAATCCTTCAATACCTTCTTTAGTTCATACTATGCCTTTCTCGTACGCGGAGTCCTTGTGGCCAGCATATATAGCTTCTATATATACGTACAAGCACCCACTTTTGGAGGCTTTTCACCCCCCCCTTTGAGTAAATTCAAACTTGGGATGATTGTTCTGTGGATGCACGGATATATGCCATGATCCTGTAATAATAATACTCAACTGCGTCTATGCATGCATGGTCTAATCCATTCCGACAAGGCTCTTTGCTGCTGGCTCCTGCCTCTAGCTGATCCTACTTGTTTCCCAAGCGTGATTTTTCAAACATATCCCTCCCGTTCGGTTCCCTGACTTGGTTTCCCTTGTCCATTCATTAGTCGTCCCGCTCTTCTCCATTGCGCGCCCCCCTCCTCCACTCCCTGGGTCCCCGGTCTAGAATCCAACTGGGGAGTTTTTTCCTACGGGTTGAATATCAAACTAATTCGCATGAGATTGGCTCTAGTCGACACTTATTGGCACATCACTGTGCTGTGCTGTACTTGCTGCAACAATTCTCACCGTCTGGACGAAATACGCCCCCTCCACGTTCCCTTGCCGCGCCCTTCTCTTGCTTCTTCTATCTTTTTTTCATTTTAATTTACGCTGCATTTGCCCC
>JANTQJ010000107.1:0-28915 GCA_032989685.1 Arthroderma sp. PD_2
TAACCGTCTTTCTTTATAGAGCCTCCCTGCTTTGCTGGCTGGTTAGCCCTGCTCATACTCCGTGCTAGACCATGGGTTAAGTCTCAGCTTAGAAAGTCCCCTTTGTCGATCTCCGAATCCTTCTCTGGCCTGGATTGGACAATGTGGTGCGGCTATTCAGCTCGCGACCCATATATATGCATGCATTTCCCGTATTGCTGACATGAGGTTGCGCCGTGCTCTGGACAGAGTATGGAGTACGGAGTTGACAACTCGACCAACACATAATGAGCTTAACAGATATCATTCCATGCCGCGGCGCAGCGCAACAGAGCAGACAGTGGCTGATGTTGTTGCTGAAGGGCTAGTGATGCAACTTGTTAGCTCCAAGCCTTCCAACATCTCAAGGCCCGTCCGACTCACGTGTTTTTGAGACTCCAGGATGAAAGCACCCAGGTAGATACATATTGATGCTTGTTTCTTGATTCTCGGCTGGCGCTAGTTATGTAGGTTCTATTTCTGGCCTGAGTCTACTCGCTAGGTATACCCTTAGGAAGTGGGCTTTGACGAGGGCTTATAGCCGGTGTTAAAGTACCACTTACCCAAAGCATGTCTATCAAACAGCGCTGAAATCCTTAGGGAAGCATCCTAAAGTAGAAAACCAGAGCCCCCTAAGATATTTGGAATATGTACTGTTATCAAGACCGAACCGGATGTTGGAAAAGGCCAGAAAGATATCTACATACAAGCAAAATAAATAACCTCCAACTCGGCAAGGACACTCGCATATAAACATAGGTAGGTAGAGATTACGTTCAAGATGGGAATTAGGCCAGCAGGGATGTTGGTCGTAAATCAAAATAATGGACATACGGGGAAATGAGTAGTCTTCAGCTAAGAAGATGACTAGGAGACAACGGAAGGAACTCGTGGGGTATACATGCAACAGTGGATAAAGATGACTCGGAGAAGAGGAAAGAAAGTATGGAATGCAAAAAGATGAAGATCCGAAGGGGAGGGAAACAATATCAATCGTGGAGGCTGAATAGCGGTGCTAACATTCTTTCTTGTCTTTTTCCGCTGGTTTCTCGCTTATCTTTTCCTTGCTGTCGGTGATGTCTCCGCTTGTATCTGACTCTTCACGCTGTGTTTCGTCTCCGGTGTCTTCAGAGTCAACAATTTCACCCCAGCCGGAACCACGGCGGCTAACTCGCCCAGTTGGACCAGGAATAGTCCCGCCTACTTGCATTCCAATGCTTCCAGTAACGCTGTCGTTCCGTCCGTGGTGCGAATGCATACCACTTCTCACGCTTCCCCGATCAGGGGCAATTATACCCGACATAGAATGAACACTGGCCCGTTCATTGTTTGGGGCTCCACCTCTGCCTATGGCGCTCACTACATTATGTGTAGATAGACTACTTTGGTCAGCTCCAGCTCCGCCACCCATATGTCCACTCAGGACGCTGAGTGGCAGGCTCTCACGGCTGCCGCTGAATAGAGACGACGGTGCAAGGGCAAGCACAGATGCATTCGTATCAAGTGAATTGCGCCGCCGACGTTTGGAGGACGAGGCTAGTGTGAGCACAGATGCATTATCCGTCAATAGGTTATTTGCTGTGGCGGTTGAATAAGTGGTAGGGTTTGGGTTAACGGCAAGGTGAGGTGGGACTGCCGTGATTGGTGATGTAGGGAATTGGTGGGTAAACTGAACACCAGGTTGCTGGCTCGTGGCATTATGAGATCCAGTGTTATTTTCGCTGCCTATCCCAGCCGAGTAATGGTTTGCATTTTGGGCAGCGTTAAGCTGGGTTGACGGGGCAGCCGATTGAATGGTCGTGAGAGTGGTAGTTAGCGAGCGAACTGAAGGCGCTGGCGATGAAAATGTGCTGCCCTCTCCACCGCCAGTAGAATTGAATCCATTGCCCCCGGTAGCACAGGTACCGGCCTTGGAATATCCCGTATCAGAGACCGTGGTGTCGCCTGTCGTGGAAAGTGTGGGTGCAGCGGACTTATTCCCAGTCACCGGAGCTTGGTGGTCATCGTAGTGAGACAACTGGCTAGGCCGGATGCTATTCGCGGGTTCGGAGAAGGAGAGGTGACCATTCGCATTTTCCCCGGATCGTCTTCCATCCCCTTGGCCGGATAGGTAGGGACTGTTGTTATTCTTCTTGTTCTTGGTAAGCGTACTTGCGCCGTTTCGCTTACTGGACGCATTATTCGGACTGCTGTCGGATGAAGAGCTCTTAAGATTTGTGAGGCGCTTCATCCAGTGTGAAAACGGCCGTCGTCTCGCATGACGATCTGCTACTGCTTGTTAACTTCCTTCCCGTAAATGAGATGTTCGGGCTCGACGTACCAGCTGGAACTTCTGCAGCTGCCATACTTGAAGTAATGTCAGTAGCACCGTCTTAAGCAGCAAGATTCTAGAGGCCAACGGGCACGAAGTAGTGTCGATGCCAGCGTTTCCTTCTGTGCAAGTCGAGATAAGACCAGGTATCAGGTTGCGACGCTTAGTAGGCAGCTATGCTAGCTCTAAGACTGCCGTCTTGCTTGCTCAAGAGTCAAGTTCAAATAATCAAAATAAGCCCAGTCTTTCTATACAGCTGCATGTCAGGAGCCTCGTTTCTTCTTCTCCTTCTTCTCTTCTCGTCTACTCAAAAGAGTGTCAGCCTGTCTTCTGCTATCGTTGACGTTGATGACGATAAGCTTTTGGAGGCGTCTTATTCATCCTTAGTAAGCAAGCTGCACGTGATATAAAACTTCTTCCCGCCAAAAGTTGAACAGCTTCAGCTTTGGAGTCTGGATGTTTTTCATGAACTGACTAGAAGCTTCACGAGTCTTCTGGGAGCTCGATTCACACGTGGAAGCAAACATTGCTCCATGAATATCCGTTTGCACCGCCTTGGTGGTTTCACTGCCCAGATATTACACTTTTTTGCCTCTCTAACCTAGATCAACAGCATGGGGGTAGAGTAAAGAAAAGAGCTTTATACTACTTGTCTAGGGTAGAAGGGAATAAAATCTCTCATCTAGAGCCTCATTTGGGTCTTCTATTTGGAGGAAACAGATACCTAAGAACCTATCAATATCCTCACCCCGGAGAGTTCTTTCCCGCAACCCACAAAGGGGAGAACTACCCAGCCACTATCTATATTCAAGTCTCTTATTTATCATCTCTCACAAAGCCGTCAACAAATGGACAATTTTGGTACTTTTTTGGGTTAAAGCACGCTCAGTGGAGCTCGGCTGGATCTATCATGGATACAAGCGTTCCTATCATCCGCTCATTGCCCCATGACGTTGCGGGGCAGCTAAGATCTTCGTCGGTTGTGACAAATCTGAACGAGGTCATCCTTGAGCTCCTTAAAAACTCCCTTGATGCCAGTGCATCCACGGTGATAATAAACATTGATTTTCAAAAAGGCATTTGCTCGGTGGAAGATGATGGGCATGGGATTCCCCCAACTGAGTTCCACGAAAACGGTGGTCTTGGGAAGCTGCATCGTATGTAACAAAGGCAAAATATCCTTTTCTTTCGAGGCACCTATTGATGTCTCCTTATCAGATACGTCGAAATTTCATGCTCCAAACGAAGTCTATGGCCGCAAAGGCATATTTCTTTCGTCTTTAATATCCATGGGTTTAGTGACTATTACTTCCCGTAACGGATCATATCAGTCAACAAATTCTATCATATTCCGTCACTCAAAACCCATCTCAAGGCTTTGCCCCGCGCCAATTCACCATGAGCTTTTGCATCCTCAGCATGGTACGAGGGTTACAGTTAATGATCTTTTCAGCAATCTCCCAGTCAGAGCTAAGCGACGTGCACAAGATCTTCGCAGAAATGAAGACATTGACCGAGAGTGGGATGATTTGAAAAAACTGTTAACTGGTCTTTTGCTTGCCTTTCAGAAACCAGTCAAAATATCCGTCATCGATGCATCTAGATCCCGAAAGCTTGTGTTCCGGGGCCAACCTCGACAAGCTCTCAGTCTCCGGCAGTTAATGAAGGACGAAGACCGGCATTCATTTGATCTGGAGCGTGTTCGATCGATCCTTACGCAGGCGGGATATATCACCCCTTCTGACTTTACGTCCTGGGTTTCTGCATCAGCCCGAAGCGCTGACCTCTCAGTAGAAGCTGCTATATCTCTACATCCAAGTCCAACAAAGCAAGTGCAGTTTATCTCCTCTGGAATAAACCCTATTTACTCCCGTGGGGATGCGAACCTGTTATTCAGCGAAATCAACCAGCTATTCGCTTTATCCAAATTCGGGATTGAAGATTATTCTACCGGTGTCAGCGGTGACATTGAACAGATGACAATAGGAGACACCAAGGAATCAAGTAATTTTTTGAACAAAAAGCCCAAACCCAGATCCAAGGGTGTCAATAAATGGCCAATGTTTTACCTACGAATTACGACAGACCACACCAACTCCATCTACAATTTAGACTGTGGGTTATCGAACCCAAGAGTATCCATCCAAAAAATTCTCGGCGTTATCAGTGCAATGTTTCACCAGTTCTTAGAACAGTACCATTTCTCCTCTCGACAGACGTATCCTACTAAAAGGAATAGACAAGAACCTTCCCCTGCGCTTGGAAAAGCACAGCAGGAAAGTCATCAGGCCAAACGTCTGAACCAGGAGATAGATTACGCGGGAATAGGTTCTCCCACTCATAGAATACCCGAGAGTACGCCGGTCACGATACGTCCGCTAGATGTAAAAGCGCTACCATTTAGGTATTTTGGTACTTGGTCAAGGGTGAAGAGCGGGAAAGGAGCGATATATGACGATATTTGCGCCGGATTACCGAGAGGGAAACTCCAATCCCCCTATCGAACAGATAACGCATTGGATGTTGCGCAGCCTTCACGGCCTTCGTCCACGACATCTGCCCCTGCAAATATAAGCCCATTTACTACCCCAACTGTGCAAACCGCGGTCAGGGTCGACTCTCTGAATGATCACGAGATTTTTGAAGAAACGGAAGATGCGCTAGATGGAATAATGCCTTGGACCGACCCCCTCACAAAAAGGACTATACATATAAACAAACGCACCGGCCAAACTGTTACATCAAGGAACTCGAAGTGCCTCCAGCACAGTTCAGGGTCTGTTTCGATGCCTCAAACTCCCAGAGACATGCGGTCGTTTGATGTTGATGGCAAGGGTCAAGTGCAAAGGGAAACTTCCCAGTGGTTTAACTCATTTCTAGAAACATGGGAGAACCCTACCTTCCCTTTGCCCGAACTTCCCATTCCATCCACAATATCTAGGATAGGCATTGCTGAAGCATGGCGTTCGAGTGCTGTCAATGATACGCATTGCCTCAGCTGTGAGGGTCTCCAAAATAGAGCCTTGAACGGGTTAACAGGCGGGTTTGATGGCAGGCTTAGTAAACGAGCCCTCGAAAAAGCGAAGGTTATCGCACAGGTGGATAAAAAATTCCTCTTACTCAAGACCTTTCTTATGCGCGAGGAACGGCAGGACGAGGTCTTGGTGCTAGTCGACCAGCATGCAGCTGACGAGAGATGCCGCGTTGAGGAATTGTTTACAGGACTATGCGGTTTATCGTCGTCACATGCTGTCGATACTACTACGTTCGCTAAACCCATAAGTTTCAGACTCTCAGCCCAGGAGGCAAACCTATTTGAGACTCGTTCAGGGTATTTTGCATCCTGGGGGTGCCTCTATGAAATTATGAGGGAGACGGAAGGGCATTATCACGCTGTGATAAGTAGCTTACCAACCCTTATTGCAGAGCGATGTCGAGTGGAACCTAAACTTGCTATTGATATGTTGCGCTCAGAAATATGGGACCAAACAGACATGACCAAAGCTTCCGCGAATCCAGCCAGGAATGATGGAAAAGACACAAATCAGTTGTCTTCTAAAAATATGTGTGGACTTGCTGACTCCCGTCACTACTGGCTGGAGCGCATCAAGAGCTGTCCAAAAAAAATGGTTGATCTTATAGTATCACGCTCATGTAGGTCAGCGATCATGTTCAATGATGCGCTGTCCACTGCAGAGCTTAAAAGCCTAGTCTCTAGGCTTGCGAAGTGTGCATTTCCGTTTCAATGTGCCCATGGGAGGCCATCGATGATCCCAATCATAAACTTGGGTTCTCGTGTTGCAATTGATTCTGCACACAGTCCGTCTGAATTGAGCCCATTCTTCGGTAACTTAGTCACTGCGAATCAGGCTAATGGCCGACCAGGAGAACCTTGCTCGGATTTTGTCACTGCCTTCAACAAGTGGCAGAATCCCCCTTGAGTTGATGTGGTATATACTTTTTGGACAGAGGAATTTGAGCCCGGTAGTATTGCATATACCCCAGGCAATGTTTGTGTAAGGATGCTTGTTTTTGGTAATATTTTACTCCGTAAGGAGTACGCTTTTAGTTTCTTGGACAGCATATTTTTGGTGTCATAGGATGGGGACCAGAGTCTTCTGTGTTTTTGGACCAATGATAGATGCTCTATCTCCGTCTCAAACTTGAGTCTTGCATGTTCGCCAGCGTGTTGTTAGCAGTCACTGGATGAAGCACTGCATTGAGCCGCATTCCGCTCCCGTCGTGTCCAACACGGCAGACGGCTCGGGGATGGCAGATTTTCGCAGAAAACGAGCCAACCGGGGAACTATTAATACGACACGAGAAAAAGCAACCGTATGGATAAAGGGCCGTTGCTGCACGCATCCCTGAGCCGTCACAAATTGCTTCGCACCCCTTACCGCCTGGATGCAAAGGGGGATGGCAGCATCGGTGATTGGTCATGTGACGATCCGCGCATTCCGCCTGGAGCGCGACAGGGAGCAAGGGACAAGGGGCAAGACGGGGGCGGCCATGCAGAGCAGAATGCAGAGTGGCCTGGTCGTACATGTCGACAGGGGGCGTCGCTTGCCTTACATCCTGCAGCAGTGGCAGCTGCAGCCGGTCGGATTAGCGCGACTTGACCGACTCGAGTGACGACACATGAGTTATCCCAGAAATTCTTAATCGTCGTATATATATGCCCCATGCCGCATGCATATCGGCAAAAGCCATACAAAGCATCAGTACCCGCCGCATGCGAGTTCCGATTATTTTTTCAAATAACTGAGGGGATTTGAAAATATATAATTTTTCAACTTCTATGAATTCAGTGGCTCTTTTTTATATACACACTCTTCGGTATAGCGATAGCAAGTAAAAAGAGACAAGAGATTGATACAACGAGTGTAAAGTATAGGGCAGGCGGAGGGACATTAAATAAAACCAGTCAGATGCACATGAAAAATACTCATAATTACTTTCGCCTTTTCCTAATATTTTCCTGCCAGCCTGACCACAAAGAAGTAGAAACGGGTATATGCCTTCGTCCCCGTCCACCCCGCCATTTTGAAAACCGCACTCGCGTGCTTCCTCATGTAGATAGACGCGCCGATGATGCTCCCTTTTGTATAGGAAGACTATCAAGACATAAACAAACGTGCAGTAAAAACAAACAAGAAATAAAAAGACAAGTAGCCACCCAATGAGGTATATCCACCATCCTCAAATCTAATTAACATATGTAACAGTCAGGTAAATTGTTTAATAGACAATTGAATCCGCAAAGAAAACATGAACGTATTGACAACCAGGTTGGTGCGGGATATCTGATAATAAAAAAAAGAAGAAAAAAAGGAAACCCTCCGGCAAGTGAGAGAGTATATGTCCGTAAGAGGGTGAATAATGTTCGTTTGTATGGCGGAAGAAGAATACAGACAACGGAAAGGGTAGAGTGAAAGGGGGATAGGTACGGCCGTTAAAGTCGTAAAATCGTTAATCATTAGTTTAGCTTCGAGGCTAACGAGTTGGGGTGCTGTTGTAAGAGAAGATACTGGCGATACTCGGTTTAGAGTATCACGCAGCAGGGGCCTTGAGCTTGGAGCTGTGAGTCCACGCTAAAAAGTCGAACTTTTCCTTAGTATTTTCTTTGGCGAATATTGATGGGGTGGGTTCTGTTGGAGAGCCGCGAGGTGTAGTCGCGCGCTCTCGAGGCTCCAAAACAAGAGATCGTCGATAGTATTTCTGAAAGCTCTTGTCACCAGCAGATCGAACACGAACTAGCTGATCCTGGATCCACGTCTGAAGTTCTGGGACTTCGCTAAGTCGATAAGGAATCTGAAAGCGTTGGAGCTCGCTGATGATTTTGGCGGTCTTCATGTGTTTGTCAAAGTTAATGACCTCGATGGAGTTGCCGTCACCCGTGAGTGTACGGGTATTTTGATTGCCATGGTCGACAAAAGTGAGGTCGGTCAGGTATGTTCCAACGAAAGGTAGACAGGGAGGAACATGGTTTTGTAGCCGTTGCCTAAGGACTGCGTAGTTGCGGGATACGTCGACGATTTCACGGAGGTTTTCTAGGACGTTCTTGGTTTTCACGGGGACCAACTCCCAAGTGCGTTTTAGACGAGAGATGGTGGAGGAGTTGAGAGAACAGATAATAGCCATGAGGGTATCGTAATTGTTTAGTTCAAGACACTTCGAGGCTATCTTGACCCATCGCTTAACGACGACTGCTCGCTTCTTAGGCTCCTCCAATTGCAAGATAGAGTCAGCAACAAGGTTGGCAATATCCGTTGATAGCGTGGACATTGCGCGAACGTTAACAGCCAAAGAACCAGTTTTCTTCATCCACTCTGTTGACAAAAGTTCCTCAGGAAGGATCGAGCAGAAGATCTGAGACTCCTTTATCGTGATTTGCCTAGCTAGCTCAAGAGGGTCAAAGTCGAGAATGCTGATGTTTGCACCACCACTCTTCCACTGTTTCAAAAGGTTCAGTTGGCTCTTGGTCATGTTTGGGGGTGGCAGCGGTTGGTCGGGGCTGATATATTGGGCGATTGAGGTGCTTGTCTTTCCAACAGAGGATATCAACCGTGGTACAACCGGCCCATGGAGGGATGACACCTTTTCAACTAGGTCGACGAGACGTTTCCCGGCGGTGGGTAGTGTGATCAGAAGTTTAGTCCTGGCAAATTTAAGGATCGATGGAAGGGCGATGTCATCAACATCGTGTCTCCAATGGGCCTCGAGCCATCCTTTAAACACGTTGTACACGCGTAAACGTACAGGCCCGCCAGCTTTTGGGGTCTCACCAATGTAATCATATCGATCGATTAAAGTTTCAGCGAATTCCACAGGGGTGGTGAAATGTCGGAAGGTGAGGTAGAAGGTTGAAACGAACAGCGCGTCGGGTGTTGATGCATGGCATGTTAGCTTTTCAATCAAGGCGCGGAGAGTTCCGCCAGTGACTTGACCATCCTTAAACATGAGCTCATGGGCGTAGGTCTTTTCTAATAATGTGTCCTCCTGTTCCTCACCATCTGATGCGGTTGATCCTTCTTCAACTTGCACATCTTCCTTCGAAGGAGATGAGGGGGCGGCACTTTCGGGAGAGGTTGGACGCGTAGGTGTTTCGGTAAAATGAGCAACTCCAGTTTCAGTTGGCTCAACTATAAGATCCATGTCGCTGTCGGGAGGAAGAGGTATGTATATAGCTGCGTCCTGTTGCCAAGGCGCATCGCCGCTGGTTTTGGTTGGTGAGTATGCGTTGAATGGTTTAGTAAGGTCGTGGTCGGAGTTAGAGGCGAAGGGGTCATTGAAGTCGGTGAAGGAGGAAAATGTAGAGCTGAAAGATTCATCGAAGGGGGAAGTAGGGGTGCGGAGAGTTGAAGTATCTGTGAATGATGACGGGGTTAAAGATATCGATGATATGGATCCATCAGGGATTTGAAGAGGTAAAGGACGCATCGGCATTTCATCGGACTTAGTTGCTGGGGTAGGAGAATCCACATTTTCTGATATTAACTCCTCGCGATGGGTTGGTGTGGCTATATCCTCGGTGCCGGGGACTGAAATACCCAGTCC
Source organism: Arthroderma sp. PD_2 (assembly GCA_032989685.1). NCBI lineage: Eukaryota > Fungi > Ascomycota > Eurotiomycetes > Onygenales > Arthrodermataceae > Arthroderma > Arthroderma sp. PD_2. Next base: position 9,890 of record JANTQJ010000107.1, read on the forward strand.
TACGTTCTCCAGCTCGAAGTCCCCAATCTGCTCTAGGACTGTCCTAGCCCTAGAAACACAATCTCCAGCGCCTCGTACACAATCGGTAGCGGCATCCACCAGCCGTTTGCCATCACCTGGAATAAAGATTGTTTCATCGTCGGGGTTATTCGGTGCGCGAAATGCATCACGGGCAGCGTGAACAAGTTCGGTGATCCGCTCATACATGGCATCTTTCGATCGTTCCAGTAAGTAAGACCGGTGTAGATCACGTTCCCACACTTCTTCGACGACAGATAATAGTGTCTTGCAAGATTGGACAGCCTCCTGTGTCGTAATTATCAGTTCATTAGACGATGGCGATTGTAGATGTAAACCGATGAAAGATCCAAGAACTCCTAGAAAGCCATCATGGGCCGCAGTTAATCGCCCAGATGCAAGGTTTGGGTTTTTGGTAGCAATTGAGGAGTGTCCGTTATAAGATATTCTGTGGGAAAGCGAGGCCCGTTTAATCTGTACCGATGCGGGGCGTTGTGGTGTCTCGCGGCCGGATTTCTGGCTGATGGTCGTGGAGTTGAGCAGACTACGGCCACTGGCCCCCTCGCCAAAGCTCCCTCTCCAGCTACTTGAAGAGTTTGGGGTTCCAATGGAGCTAGTCGTGAATTGCGAGGCAAAATTGAACGAACCTTCCACTGGAGGGGTGAGAGGCCCGTTGAACATCCCATCCAAGGTAGTGGGTGAATTCGGGTTGTTATCCAAGTGGTCCAATGCTCTAACCAATCCGACTTCTTCGCTCCAAACATCTAAAAATCGAACACCTCGAGTGACGATGCGGAAGGCCTTAAGCAGCATCAGGTCGAATATATTATCCAGGCAAGTTTCGAATTGTCGCCCATTTGCAATGTCCTGCAGTTGCTTCGCCAATTTGACGAGTGACGATAGATCGGAGAGGAGAGCTTTCCTGTTTCGTCTTAATCCATCGACCCTTTTGACCAGCCTGCAGTCTCTTGTTAAACACTCGGATTTTTCCTACAAGTAACTGGTAAGCAAACGGATGTCAGGTTCGAGTCAAATCCAAGTATACTACCTACCAGTAGGAATCGCACTCCAGCAATCATTCCCCTCATGTAATCTTGGTTCGTGAACTGATGGAGTGTCGACCCGTTGCCTCCCCTAATGACATCCCAGAAGTCCATCAGAGCTTTTAGCAGCGGGTGCATTTGCTGAGGGTCGTATGCCTCGCAGTAGTTGGTTGGCAGCCAGCCCCTGGCACCGGTTTCGAGCAAAGTACCATCAGCCCAGCCGTTGGTATGTACAGAATGAACGAGAATAACGTCTCCCTGGTCCAGAGGCAAAGTGACGGTTGAAGATGAGATCGGTCCATCCGGATGGAAAGGGTAGAATGCCCTGAGATAGTTATGGAACAATGACCGTTCCTGATCGCTTCGGTCGACCATCTCTTCTCGCGAACTATGAGGTGTCAGAGGCGGAGTCATTCGTAATTGGGCTTTCAAAGCCGTTATCAGTCGGTGATTTGTGGCCACAGGCTGTGATCCTGTATCGTCCTGAGTGATATTTAAGGGTGCAACATATTGGGCGTTAGACTCCATGATCCACAGAGAGTCTGGTTAACTTGAGGGTTCGTGTGTGATCGAGGCAGAGCTCCTCCTAGTTGCGATCAACGGCTCCCTCTAGCTTTGGTAGTCTCCGCCGCGCTCAACATAGATCCTTATGTCTCCCTTGGAATGGTGTGTATAATTTCTCTTCTCTAAATCGGAGGCAAAGTCAACAAAAACTTGCTAGACAAAGTGGCAAATGGAGAACATGTGACTTCCGGGACAAAAAAAACGGTCCAAAAGGGGAGAAGAGAGTAAGTATCTTCGGTACCAAACTCACCAAAACCCAACACAGTCGGTTACTCTGAACAGTATGCCACAGTCACTCGTTCTTGATGACGTTCCTATCTTTGGTCAACGGACGGTTGTTCCCCTGAGCGGCTGAGACGGTGTTCCTGCAAAGGCGGGAGTGGTTCTTTCGAAGGGATAGCGGGATAGAGCCCGGCAAAAGACAGCCAATTCAAAAGTGGATTAATCGTGCCAGAAACACGTGTGGAAAGTGCCAGAGTTCGTCCGAGAATCCAGCAAGGCAGAGTGTATACAATATCGTCCTCGGGGCTCGTCCCAGATCTGGTCAACGGAGACGTCAGCAGTACGTTGATCCTAAGGAGATATCGTCACTCTCTCCACCGACCCAGAATTGGTCCCAGGGCTGCGGGATGCAGATAGAGAGTTGTCTCAGGAAAAGTGTGAGAGAGATCCAGAGAGGGTCTCTTCCAAGAATCCAAGAATGGGGAGAGAGAGAGAGGGAGGGTTAGCAAAAAGCTTCAGTCGGATTGAAGCACTGGCTGAGGATGATATCAAAATATCATAATGGAGGGGAGAGAGAAGGAGAGGAGGTTTCTCAGGAAGGGAGAGAGTGAGATGAGAGAAACTGTCAGTCCCAGAACGCTGGACACATATGGAGACACACCATTCCAGTCTTACTCCGGAGTAACGACAAGCAACATGTCTCTCTCCAATTTTTGCCCTCCATCCATGCACGCCGATGGGAGCTCGATGGGGCCCGCTAATTAGCTGTGAGCAACGGGGGGCCCGGGACGTCTTACTCCACTAGGTTAGTATCGACAACCCGCCCTGGACCTTGTGTGGATTGCCGTAATTTGAAGTCATAGTAATTAATACGAGAATTATTATATGTGCTAAGGGGAGAACCAAAAAAAAAAAAAAAAAAAAAAAAAAAAAAAAAAAAAAAACAATAATCGTCGACTCTCTTTTAGCTTCGAGTGGACGGCGCTAAATGGGAAAAGAAAAGAGTCCAACGTTTGTGATGGCCGGCACTTTTTTGACAGCTCTCGAACGTCCTCTAGGAAAGAAGCCTACAGATCCCGGTGGATATCGTGGTGTTAATTGTCCAATCCTCTTCGCCACATTCGACGTACAACCATGCCAGACTGCAACAGGGCGGATCAAATCGCTGCCTCGGCCGCCCTCCCCCTGGCTCTGACCGTTCTTCTTCTCCATCCTTTTCCTTCGTACGGAGTAAACAAACCGCTTCTCCCATGCTTTTGCAAGCATCGTGTGGGCACGCGCCCTTTAGCGCACTGAGAGAGCAACACCAACCAATATCCACCAGGCGGCACCCCAGAGTCCTTTTTTTGCTCTCTCTATATATATGCACGTGCGACACCGCCCAAAGGAAGAGCCAGGAAGAGGAGAGCCATCAACCTTTTTGATGCCCAGCCGATTTTCAAATTGCCTTCACTCTTGTGCCCACGAGACGAGACTCCGGAAGGAGAAGTGACATTATAAGGTGACCGTTACTGTCGCCATCTGCGGTCCACGAAAAGGGCTAGGCCATTTAAAAATTTGAACTATTAAGCAAATGATGAGCATCGGAAACCATCACGGCCAACTAATGAAGGTACGGCGGCGTGTACTATGTATACTTACGGCTGTGTACTCCGTACGTTTCTGTACGTCCGGCATAGTGTGTATGATAGGCGGTCGAGGGTGTATCCAGAGCGTCCATGAACGTATCATGTCTTGCCTGTGGTCCAAGCCAAGACGCCGACTGCAGAACTAAAACTCACGCACATCAATTGTGGTTGGCTCTTGATGGGCACGACCAGGGGATTGGGTTGTCCTTTGCCTTGCCTCTTCCACCGGTCCTTTCCAGGGGTTCCCTGCCAGCCTGGTGGGTCGAGTCCACCTTCCGACTAACCTTCCGGCTCAATCGCCTGAAATGGGCTCATGTCTCGGGTTGGACACAAATAATCCTGAGTATTACTTGACAATATTATACTCCTTACTCTGATCGCCTGAAAAACAACAGTCTCTTTCTCGAAGAATGTTCTTTTGTTACGCAAAAACTATTTCTGTCCCTCACTCATGCAGATATGACAACATGCCCAATTCTTCGACTGCGACGGGAAAGCCTTCTGGATTGCTCCCAAAGATGGCTCTTGTGGACATAGTAGCGAGCACTAGGTGTGGACTAGGTTCTGTGGTGGGGATCTCCATTGCATGATGAAATCACATTTCGGTTCATTCTCCCAACTTCTGATGGAAAGGCATCCTTGTTCAAAGAAATGCCAACACTCTTGTTGTTTCGATGTTCAAAAGCTTTGACAGACCTTTGGGACGATGAGCGCATGTCCGTCTATCGTGCATACGAACATGCACGATGTTTTCTGATATATTTATCCGCCCACTTGAGGCCAAAAAGCACAGGCATCTATTCCATTTGCACAAAACGAGGCGGTATGAGAGAGAAAAAAACAATTGTTTACGGAATAACTCATGACACCACGATGATACATTTGTGGTGATAAGAAGAGCCTCCATCACACGTTCTCCCGACGCGTCACTCACTATCATTCGAGGAGTTAAAGCAGAGGGGATCATCATCGCGATAGTCGTTGTTCTCCTTTCCCCAACCTTAAAAAAAGCAACCATGAACAACCCTGATTATGCAGCTTCTTCGGTTGATTCTTACCTAATCGCTTTCGTCATGTTGAACAGTTCAACATGCCGTTGCTTTGTACGTATTTGGAGGTACTTCGTACACTATGCTTTGAGAGGGGTCAGATTTGCCCTTCGGTTGCCTTCCGCACGACCTGTCAACTTGACCCATTCGGAATTTTTTTTTTTTACTAACTGACACCCTTCCCTTGATAGATAAAGGGCATTGAGGAAATCAAAACAACAGCTCGCTATGGCAAGAGCCCATCGGGGTTCCCATAACTACAGTGTTTAGTTCAGAAAGACATTTCCGCATTCACTATTGTTGATCGACAGTGGCCAAGTTTAGCCCAACCATATCATCTCAGTCTTGCCTTCCCACTTTAGTTGATTGGCGTACAGGAGACGCCTCGACACTGCTCTTTGTAAGCTAGGTGGGTCGCAATGAACGGCGAATGCTGTTCACTAGATATACGCCAATCGATCCCCCAACGCAGATATATATTCATAGTATGTTGAAGGCGCCATGCTATGTGAAGAAACGTGCACAACCGCAACGCGTATCTATGGGTCTTGACGATCCTCCTACCTTCAACTAAATATACAGAGCAGGTTGTGATTAAACGTTGGACAATAGTTATCGACTGATAGCAACCAGCTCTGCTCGTGCCAAACCCATAGTACATTATGCCTCAACATACCGAGTTCGCCTCGAAATGCTTTTTCTTTTTAGAAGTAGGAGGCTTCTAATTTCAGAGCGATCCAGCCTCGATAGTGGATTTTGTATTCTTCGATGTGCATACTCTGTACTCCATACAGAGCCACAAAGCCCCAGCTTACCCAAAGGCATGGTTATCGGACTCGGAGTGCATCCACCCCTCAATATGGTACTCAATCACGATATGCCGCCGAGTCCTGTGCGCTTGATGATGTCCCAACTCGCATCACTAGGCTTTGCATGGCGCATGCCTCTCTTTTTCCCCGGTGACCAAACGGCCAAAGCACATTTTATAGGCGGTACGAAGTACCGTTGTGTACTCTGTATGAAGTACACGAGCATGTGTTCGCCAAAAAGCTACGGTCCACCACTCCCACTCGACTCATCATATCCGAGATAATATACTGCGTACTAACCCTCTGAACGGGCGATGACTTTATGAACCCCTCATCTTGAGCACATGTGCTTATTTGTATCCTTTGATGGTGAAACGTGGGCCAAACCCTCGGAGATTAACAATGTAGACGGAGGTGTGGAATCAATCAATTCGACACCCCCCCAGGCGCATTTTTCTCGCCCCTGATCTCGCCTTCGATAGTGCCTTGGATACACCACTCATTTCTCTCCCGCTTCCATGGCTTCCTAGGTGTACAGAACGCGCCATGGTAGACATACTTATGTTCAGGCCCCTGGCTAGCCCTTTTTCGCCTCCAGGCATGAACCATGTGGGGGTGCAAGTCTCTACCGGTAGCGCGAACTTCTCCCCTCTCCCCCTAAAGGAAGCCTAATTATATACTCCGTACTCCGTACGGAGTACTCTGGCACCAATGCACTGCAACAGGGGCATGCGTTTGGGACCACCTGTTCCAACGAGGAATGAAGATAGCCTCTGGAACACCACCTAACCGATCTCATTTATACATATTGCATGCTCCTCTGCCGCGTCCTTGGCCGATCGGGCTACTGTTACCGCATATACTTGCTTACTTACTCCGTAGTTTTCAGGACTAAACAAATGTGCTGGGTTCTGGGGGCCTCACTTCGCGCACCTAACTACCGCTTCGGGGGGCGTTGTTTACTCAAAGCTGCCGAACTCCGCCTTGCCCTTGTAGTACGCCGAAAAACCCATGCCCTGAAAATATCCGTACTCCGTATATAGCTTGTGAGCAAGGTGGTGAAAAGGGGAAGATGAGGCGTGATCAAGGGCCTACCCTGTTGCCAAACACCTGGGTCGAGATGTCAGCCTGGATGATCGTGTTCAGGGGCTGAGCAAGACATGAAAGACCCCTTCTTGCTCCCTACCAGTTTTCGAGCTGCTCCCACCCATCCCCCAGAGTCAGACTATTTGTGCCCGGCCGCAGGCGGCTGCAGCTCGAGGGTGAAGGGGGTTGGCTCCCAAGCCGATGGTATCGAATTTATCGCGAGACGAACCATAAGCATGCCTAGTTACTTAAAGCGGACGCTCGAGTTACACCACTCCTTCATAAACCCAGATAACGGTTAATCTGGTGTCTATATTCCCGCAAATACTGGCGCCACATTGAACCCATAACAAAAATGAAGCCAAAGAAAGGGGGTTCGAGGGCTGTCCAGAAGCGGAACCTTTTTAGGGCTTCCGCGATAAGATAAGATATCACGTGATGTTGAATTTGCACCACCAAATCCCAAGAGTCACAATGAAGGAAGACAAGAAGCAGATTCTCGTTGGCGATACTGATATACTTGCAGCTAGAGGCTATAAGGAAGAGAGTACTGAGTATATCGATAATACCTTGTGCATATCTCTGGCTTGTCTGGCTGCTTGTCCTTTGAGCCAGTCAAAATGGCGTCTTTCACGATCAGGGTCCCTTGTTCGTCTGCCAATATCGGTCCAGGATTCGATGTCATTGGTAAGTTAGATCACTGGAAACGACAAATCTGTCTTCACCTTTCCTTCCACCGAGCCTCAATGGATACGGGGTGATCTTGGGAAGGCTAGGATTATCCTCATTAAAATGATAATTAGATGGCATACACTAATGAGATTCCATGTTAGGCTTGGCACTATCTATTTACCTTGAGCTTCATGTCACCGCGAAGCCCACCTCCACCTCGCCTTCCAATCTTCGATTAAATTGTGGGATAACATATGAAGGAGAGAACCCTGATGAAGTCAGCCTTGACCCTGAAGTAAATTTAATCACCAGAGTAGCACTATACGTACTACGGTGCCACAATCACCATGCATTTCCTGTCGAATGTCACGTACATATCAAAAACCCAATCCCATTGGGCCGTGGGCTAGGCTCAAGCGGCGCTGCTGTGACAGCAGGCGTTGTTTTGGGCAACGAGATCGGTAAATTGGGCCTAGATAAGGCCAGAATGCTGGACTATTGTCTTATGATCGGTGGGGGGGCCTCCTACACTTTGCTTTCCATCCATATGCGGACACTAATACATGTTTTATAGAACGTCATCCAGACAATGTTGCTGCAGCTCTATACGGTGGCTTCGTTGGCACATATCTCAACGAGTTAAGGCCGGAAGATCTAGCTTGGAAAGAAATACCCCTCAGTGAGGTACTTCCGGCCCCCGCCGGTGGCATAGATACCGGCGTCAAACCACCAGAACCACCAGTAGGAATAGGCCATTACAAGAAATTTCCATGGGCAAAGGAAATCAAAGCCATTGCCATTATACCCGAGTTTGAACTACCCACAGCTAGAGCAAGGGAGGTACTTCCTCAAACATATTCCAGAGCTGATGTTGTAAGTTCAAATCAGTTTTCCTACACATGATATCAGGCACCAATACTTATTCTTGAAAACTTCAATTAGATATTCAACCTCCAGCGAGCAACTCTACTTCCTTCAGCATTGGGTCAATCCCCCTTTGACCCTGACATGATCTATCTCGCAATGCAGGATAAGGTGCACCAGCCCTATCGCAAGCACCTGGTCCCAGGCCTTACTGAGATCCTCAATTCAATGAATCCAACCACTCAGCCAGGCCTGTTGGGAATTTGCCTTTCTGGTGCAGGCCCGACGATACTAGCACTTGCAACCGAAAATTTCACGGAAATTGCCAAAAGAATTATAGATAATTTCAAGGTCAATAATATCCAATGTGTTTGGAAGGTGCTGGAGCCTGCAGAGGATGGAGCCACTGTAGTTTATAATAGTTGATATGACCATAAAATATGTTATACCATTCAGGGTCTATTTTGGGTAGAGGAAACGTACCATGGCGAAACATATAATAATAGATTAAACATGAATAGATCCAATGTTCGGAACAAATTTGCAATGACCGTACCAGTTCCTATGATGAGGGTAAAAGACGAAGTAAACAAGATTTATATATCTTCTATCGCTTCGATAGCACAATTGTTAGCGTATAGTTTTCTCCACGATGAGTTGATTACGAGCTACTCTCAGTCTATGAACTTCCGAACACTAAAACATTCCTTCCATATCTAGGTCGATAAACTCCGGGTTCCCAACCCCCATATCCACTGCATTTAGCACATCGTCAAAGATACTGGTGTCCATATCTGGCTGGGCCATATTAATGTCATTCCCAGCTGATGGCCCTGTCACAGCTTCTGAAGTAGCGGCATCCAACATTGCATCTAGACTCCCTGGAGTTGCACCTGTGATGCCTTGATTCTGTTGCTGCTGGCGTTGTTGTTCAGGCTGCTCTGCAACATCCAGTTGCATCTGTCCACCCTCACCCACACCCGTGAGATCCATATCTTCCATGATGTTGCCGACATCAATATTGCCCACTGTCTGCGGAATTTGGGGAATGGAGGTAAGGGCATCGACGCGCCTAGAGAGCCTGACAATGAGCTCCGCTCGGTGAGGTTCAGTTTCTATCACTTTACTGAGCGATTCTCTCTGAAGGTTAAGCGCATCCTTAAGGCTGAGCATTTGACAGCAAGGCAATGAGTCTTTCAAAGCATCACCGACAGGTTGATATGTTGCTTGATCCAGTGAGAAGCACTCGCGCATAGGTGTACATATCAGAGTAGCTGCTATATCGATGGCTAAATCACCACTTCCCGTTTCGCTTTGAAGTTTAAGCTCCTCGAGTATCCCTGCAAAAACTCGGATAGCACCTAGATGCTTCAGCCCGGCCAAAAGTTGCCTATGTGTATAGCTCGGAGGTGTCATGCTAATCTCTGGATCTGTGCTCCAAAGTACTAATGAGGAGAAAGTATTTCGGATTCCAGTAACCATGCCCCCGGGTGCAGAGTTGGATCGCCACCCTTCTAGCTCAGCCCGATTAGAAGCCCCCGTCCGTTGGAAAGATTGATATGGCTCAAGGGCATGAAGAATAGGCTCAATATCTGTTCTTGACGGGTTGCGGGCTTTTGCGTCTTTAAGCTCATCCTTAAGCGCTCGTGTAGTAATAGATAACACTGTTCGATGGATCTCCTGGGCCTCCCCAGATATGGAAGCTGGCGTCACAAGCGTAGACAGAAGTCTAAGCGACGTTGTCAGGTCGGTGCCGGATTTCCAGATGTGCTTGCCTATCCAAGTTAGAGCCATTACCAACGATGGTAGTAGAAACGGCTCTAAGAGGTCTTTTGGGTCGTTAGTTCATTGTATAATAGTTGCGCTGATGGAAAGTATATTGTAGAAGGTCATCTTACACTCAAATCCGCCCTTTAGAGTATCAAATTCTAGTTTTCCAGCTTCGCATGCGCTTAAGCTCTGGCTGAAGAGCGTAGCTACCAGGAGGTAGAATTCTTGTGGGCTACAGGAAGACATGGATTCATCACTGATACCTTCGGCTATGAATAACGCTGTAATCCACGCGCCGAGATTGTGGGATTGTTTCTCTGTTAAGTCTTCAAGCTTCTGGCTCGAGGCTCCTTTTTCGAGCAGGCGACACATGAAAGAGTCAGGGTTGTACACTCCAAGGTCTTGGTAGCTCAGGTCGTATTTATACTTGAAAGCCAGAACCAAAAGCAACACGCTTCCAAATTCGTCGTAAACAGGTTGACTCTCCCCTTGCCTACTGTCACTGAGTGGTTCTATCATACTTGCGGGAGGGATTCTTACCTTGGTCCTCCTCCCATTTCCAAGAATCTAGCAGAGCACACAGAGGCTGCAATATACCCAAAGGGCTTTTGAACAATAACATAATATCTAGGGCCTGCGGTCTGCGTGACAAAGAGTTGCATATGCTTTTCAGTGTCATAGTATCCTTTCTCAAGCACAAGGTATGCATTACCTAACCATCTCATGTTAGCAGTGGTTCAGTTCTCGTGGAAGCCAATATTCAGGATACTTTACCTCAGCTATGGCCTCGACGATCGCCCGTGCATTGCCATCCATCGACTCAATCCCACCCAGCAATTGCTCGGCGCGTTCGGGATTATTATTTATCTGAGAAACAAGTTCATGTTTCACGAATCTTCCTCCATTCGGCAGTGTCTGCATTGGGTTCTCTCCCAAGAGGCGTTCAATGCTTGACTCCGGTATTAACTTATGCAGAGCACATGAGAACAAAAACTCTTGTCTCACATCGGACAGAACCGAATTACCGTGCGTAGAAAATATTTCTGAAAATGATGGGAACGTATTTGGGTCTACCCGTGCTAAAGCACGAGTGATACATAGCTCAACCGGTATTGGTTCAACAACCGATCCTGCTAGGTCTGCAAGGAAAGGGGGAAGTTTGTTCACGAGAAAGGCTCGAAAGAGGAACATTGTTTTCTGTGGCTCATTTCGGTACATCCCATTTGACAGGACGTCAAACGATGCCGTGATTAGTTCTTCAACCAGTGCCATGTGATTTCCCTGCAACATATATAAGTATGAAGAATTGAGAATAAAGAGTCAAACGAACTTACCCCATAACGATTATTCAAGTAGTTTATAAGGATATTGTCGTCTATCAAAGGTCGCCCCACAAGCTAAGGAAAAAAAAGTAAGTATAGTTGAAGATACATTACCACCCAAAAGAGAGTGTATGACATACCAGAGAATTGACATATATGTATAGTCCGGCTCTAGAGCTTACGGGGGGAATGTCTACCACCCTCGATTCAAACTCCAGAGTAGAAACATTCATCTCTTCCATCACGGGCTCTTGATTAGGTTTCTCACCGCTTTTCACAAAAAGACTGAACTCCTTCTGCAGTGCGTCAAGCCTGTTTCGCAAAGGAATAGAGATTTCGGCACAAAGTGGAGCATACTCTGTCAGAGCCTGAGCCAATTTCATCCTTTGGCGCTTAAAGGCTTAAACAATCGTTAGAACTTGATAGGCATAACCCGTTGTTTGGGCGCTGAAAACAGTCTGGGCCTTGAGACTTACTTCCTGAGTTTTGAATTGATAACGCATTTGCACCTATTTCAGTTCCAGCCAAAGTACCGAACAAGAACCCGATCGCTACAAATATCGAGACAACATCGGGTGAGCTCAATAATTGTCCCCCTCTACCCTCGCCCTTCTCCGCCCCCGCTTGCGAGTTCCACGATATTAGAGTCAAGATCCAATCGGCAATCGCGGAGCAGGTATTCATAAAACCAAGAGCTGTCCTTGGAACATGGCCTGTGGTCACAGCCGTGATCACATTCTGTATGATGCCATAGTCGGTCAATAGAGTGGTCGAATTTTTTGGAATTTTCGGGTCCGGTGCATCCTCTTCATCAGTTCCTTGATTTTTGGCGTCATTCTGGGCTTTATTTGCTTTATTCCAGTGCTGGACGTCGGATTGAATGCTTGAGTGGGCCAGGAGAGATGGAAGAATTTTGAAGATATCAATATGAGCAAGCCTATGTATAGCGTCCACATAGTCAGGTATCAATGGGTCCCAATCGAACTCTGTACCCGCCCTTGACTCTAGAATAACATCAACCAAATCTTTACCCGCAATCGGATGGCGACGAAGCATCACTCTAGCCAGCTCTTGAAACTCGCCAGAGCTAATCCTTTGGTCAACGCAATGTTGTAGGAGGTTCTGCCATTCTGACTTTGTCGCACTAGACGGCCGATTCTGTAGCGTAACCATCGCGTATATATCAAATATACTTGGAACAATATGAGCTGCATAAAGACGCCATATATGGCACTTCGCTCAGGTGTGTAGTTTCCCAAACCAAGGGGTATTTATATATAGTGGTAAGCAAGGAACGGGCAAACACGTTGATGTAGCAGACTCGTGTCAATATATATAAGAACCAGGCCGAACAGTTGAAATAGAAGCTACCAAACAGACGTTTTTTGAGCTCGAACGACCCGATATACTCAATCATCCGATTCATCCCAAAGCAAACCACAAACGTCGTTCAATGATATTAGGTAATACAATTAGCTAATGATTATATAATATAATTATATAAGCAAAGGTCTACCACGTGGTTTTCCCTGCTGCGCCACAAGTTCAACGACATCTCCTCGGTATACAAATACACAGCTTAGACAGGTAAAACGGAGCAGAGAAGGATTCGTGACAATGGTGGTAAAGGGTAGACAACAGACAAACTTGCCTTGGTATACCGCATGGGCGAGGTGTGGGTGAAGTGTAAGCTCCCAGGGATTTTGGATCTTGTATCTCGACTGGACGCTCACATGCCAATCTGGCCGTGGTATTTCTCGCTGTCCCAGATCATTCGCCACGGCCACACCCCCTATCTGATATCAAGGCAAAAGTGATAGTGCTTACAGCCCTTTTGAACCCAAGAAACGCGAGCCCAATGAAATGTGAAGGAAAGATATTGCCATAGAGGTCTAGAAGTAAGCTTCCACCATCTGCGCCTTGTTCTTTAGAGAAATCGTGGCTAAATTTGAAAGGTGATACAGAACGGATTTACCGAGTCTAAGGTTAGTGTTCGACGCAGTGCTTATAATAACGTATCCGAAAGAAATGACATGGACAGGGGTTGCGTTCCATGCGCTTTTTGCCCCTTTCATACATTTCGTCTCGGTGATTCGCTTGATTAGGGCAATCCAACGCGCTATAAGCTTTGGTTTGGCCGTTTTAGCTCCATGCCTGTCCGACATATAGAACTATTCTAGATCATGCAAATGGCTGGTGGCTATACTGAGATGCCCAGTCGGCGAACGCCCATCCGTGTATCAACAGATTAGGTGTAAGGCGAGTAAACTAACCAACGCCACAAGGGCCGCCATGGTATACGGATTTACTCCTTACTCTGACGTGTCTGTATGCCACTCCTTTCGTGGATGTGAGGTAATAGACTACTAGGTCGTGGTATGGCTTGAAAGGCGACAAGGACACTCGACAAGGTACCTAGGTATTGCATAAGGAGAATTGATAGATGACGCGATAAAATCACTCTCCATTGCGCTACAAGGTAAACCTCCGCTAACTATTGGCCAGGTCAGTATGACAGCAAGGGGTAATTTCAAGATACTCAAGGATGAACAGCTAAGTATCAATATAGGCATGTAAAGTATTTGTGGTACTACTTAGATAAAAAATCACACTGGCAAAAGCTTTCATTGTAGACCTATCTTCAGCCTTCCTCTTCTTTGTCTCCATACGCCAGATATAATGAGATATGCGAACCGGAATGTGGGTTTATGAAGCGAGCGGAAGGATATACACATAGAGATTGCCACCTGAGGTAAAAAATTTTTGCTCTTGCACTCTAAGTGAAGTGAGAGCAGAGGGGGACGACAAGGAAATGTATATATATATGAGAGTCATTGTCGTCGGTATCATTCATAATCATCCATTGCTGGGTTTTTTTTTTCCTTTATTGTTCTTTTGCTTAAGACCTCGTGCTTCTGCTGTCCTTCGAGTAAGTGTTCGATTGCCCGTCCGCCATTTCATCTGGTGATCGTGGCCCGACCATCCAGTCCTCCATCGCTAGCCACTCGCTCCAGCTCTTCTCCGCTGCCTCAATCTCGGCGTTTTCTGACCCCTGTAGTGGCCGGAGGAACGGGATGGTCTCGTAAGGCAAAATGTCGTAATCCTTCTTCACAGCCGCCCATCCTCCGCTCTTCGCGGCGAAGAGGAAGTTGCGACGCTCCTGTTTATGCAATGGGCCAATTCCAGACTCCCAACTATCACCGAAGAATCCGTTTAAAACCCCTCGGTAATCCATGCCCGTTGCAACTAGACGGCGAATGTATGGAACCATAGACACGCTTAGCGCAATCGAAGCATTTGATGGCGTCCCACCGGGCGGACTAGGAAGAGCTGCATCAGCCGCAGAGTTAAAGATCGGAGTCGGTTGTCTCTGGAACGGAAGGTGTATGTTTAGGAACGAAGAAAATGTTTGTACTTGAACAGTGTGTTGTGCGTGGTCGAGGAAATAGCGTTGACAGCTCTGGTAGTGCGGGTACCATTCAAAGATATCGAATGGCGAGTCTCCAGGGAGTTGCGAGGCTTCGAACATGCCAGCCGTAATCATCGAATCGTAATGGATACGAGGGTCCGAGGACATCGCGGCTTCGGGGGCTGCTATAATCTGGCTACTCTTTCTACTGTTGAACCCTTTAGCGCTCCATTGGTTATATCACGTAACATTGATCTTCTCCATTCCGCCACTTGACCCCCTACTTCCATAACATGTTCGGCGGTTAGAAACAGGGTAGGGAAGGAGGGAGTGAAATTGCCACGGTGTCCTAATAAAACAACATTGGAGTGATAGTATATACCTGTTTCCGGTCCACACTTTGCGGAACAATGGCCAATTTGACGCACGAAGAGAAATTGCAGTCGAAAGGAGTTTCCTGAATAAACGTGGATCTCTCTCGGGTATTTGTTTCCCAATGGACATTGGCTAGGAGATAAAGCTGAAGGGCCGTTGGCGCATGAAGGAGATGCAGGGCAAGGTATATAACCGCAACGTTGTGGACCTAACAAAATCATAAAAGGAGGAAACAGACACGCACGTCAACGAAAACGTATTGGGAAACCGGATATGCTGGCCACTAACTCAAATCAACGAGACAAACCCGGAGGAAGGAGGCGTATATTATAGGAAAGGGAGCTGGAACAAAGTGACTAGTATCTGGGTAGCGATTGACTTTTTAAACATCGGGGAAGCTGGCCTCAAGATGTCAGCAACGACGAACGGAGGAAGAATAGAGAGAAAAAGAAATAAAGACAACCCCCTTCATGCTACTTGGCGCGGAGGCGAAAGTATGGAGTGGGCTCCCGAGAGCAGAGGAGTATCGCACTCTTCATGGTGAACCAAAAAATAAAATAATAAAAGAGAGGCGCTACAAGGGTTGTAGTGAGTTAGTCGGAAGGGTTTGATCTTGATGGAAGAAGGAAGAAACATGCTCCACTATCTCTCCTGCGATGGACTTGCATGTATGTGGAGCTACTTTGGGCTCGTTAAAAGGCTGATTCTGGGCAGCCCGAGTTAAACTCGGGAGGCAAAAAAAAAACGTAGGTTCGCCCCTGTTAATAATAAGTATTTACGCCTGGATGGATGCTTGTAGCCGAAAGTATGAGGTGCATGAGCATTGGTGGGCGTTTCGATCGAGATATCAAAGGTGAAGGCTTCTGACGAAATGATTTGAGATCAGATGGTCCTTGGGAATCTAAGGTTGATTGGTAGCGTTCAAGCACTTCATCATCTTCCTGGTGATCTTCGTCCTGTTTCCTCGTTTGCTTCCCTCGACCATCTATATTGGGCAGGCACACGGAGTATGCATACGTTTAATGCCCAACATTGTATAGATCAGTCTAGCAAGGGGTCCGCGTTTCATAGTTTTCACTGCAACAGTGCTCTGCAGGCGCCAGTATGTGTAGGCTATAATTTGTCGTTTGATGAATTTAGGTTCGTCTCCGGCTTACCTAGCTTCTGTAACCACTATGAAGGCTGCAGGAGCGATCTATGAAAATAATGAGGGGGGCTCCGACCTGGTCTCGTTCATGGACCAAGAGTATGACGCTGACCCTGCAGGGCTGCCGTTCCGTTCGGTGGTGCCCCAGGACCAGTAGAAGGATATATTACGGTACGTTGGTGATTATAACATCCGTAACGTCCAATGTCTAGTGCAGCTCCTCGGGGTCCAAGCTGTTGCTTTCCTCCGTGTCGACGGAGGTACTGGAAGGGGTGATCGGTTTGACTGCAAGCCATCAAGTCGATAGGATATAATTCGACCGAAGGTTCCATAACCATCTCTTCCTTCTGTCCGTCTTTTTTTTTCTTTTTTCTTTCTCGTTTTCCTCGCGTGAAGCGTCTTGGTCCTTGAGCCTCCGCGGCAGTACGACGCCGTACCGTTAACTAGTGGAGTAATAGAGCGGTGGGACTAGAAGTGACAACGACCTGGTGGGATGTGGTGATTGGGCATATTCGTTATGTATGTCGGAGGTACGGATGTACTTGGGGGAATATAGGCTATTTTGGAGAGCGGCAAATCGACCCATCTCATTTGTGCCTGGGTACATGCTCCTTGCCAGCTGGCCCGTGTCTACCAACATACTGGTTGGTTGATGATTGTTATTACGTTGATCTCCAGCAACACCATGATTACCGCCTCCAAGAGGGTCGTAGATAGATTCACCTCTCTGGTTTATTCGGCTCCTTGGAATCCCGGGTTTCGGGGCGGCCTGATTCAAGCTTGAACCACCATATAGTACTATCTGCGCGAAGTACGTATAGCAGCAATCCAACAAATGCCAACAGGATGTATAGAAGTATCAAGTAACTCCCGCACCTTCTTGGCACGTGGTTCGTGCCTCTATACTTCGATCGATGAAGATCTGATGATCCGATCCTAAGTATACTCTCTTTGTTCTACAAGCCAGACTCAGCCCGTCCCAGGTCTCCAAAAGCGTAATTCCACTGCTTCATCCACTCTCACTCTCTTTACGGGTAAGTTCATCATTCGATGTTAGTCCGAGCTAGCTAGCTAGTAAGTGAGTGAGTGCAGTGCAGTGGTGCTTTTTTGGTACGACAGAGGTTCGCCTTGGTGACCTGGCTGGTGCGGACTTTAGAAGTCTATATGTTGGCGTTATGCAGTGAGGCAGGCTCCATAGGGCGTTAAGAGGATGCAGGAACAAAAGTGGATTGTGCTCTTGGGAAAGGCCTCTTCTTGATTCGCGAGATGAATATGTTGAGTGTGTACTCCGTATCCGTTCGCTTAAAGCTGCTTTTCCAGCAGCTGAAGCACGGAGAAAGGCCATCAGATGGTACGGAGTACAGGGGGTGTGTGTGTGTCGGACGTCTAGAAAAAAAAAAAAAAATTCAAGCCACAGCTCCAGGTTCTCGGGAACTAATTCGCCACCTCGGGTGAGGCCCGTTAGCTTCTGTCAAAACGTATATTGGTACGCATGGGGATGGATCACCGGGTGAAGTCCCTGGAATCAACACCGACATCTCTTCGGGCTGTCGAAGAGAGAAGTGTCCGACGATGTGCCGACACATGCAGCCCCCAAATTTCAGCCAGCTCGCAGCATGGGGACTCTCGAGTTGTATGCATTGGAGATCCCGTCAGTCATCGATTACCGGAGAGCGTCCTCCGTTCAGGCATCTTCGTCCAAAGAACGTTCTCGAGTGTCCAACGAAGCCAATCGCCAATGACGGTGGCTGTGGCTGTGCAAATTCACTAGCCACATATCAATCTTTTCGGAAACTCTGCATGTCTGCGTGTTGATTGCTTGGGGGAAAAATCCACCCTCAACTCGTATCGGTCTGGAGGATCCTCTGTGCTCCATCCGTCGTAAGTCCTTTGTAAGGCCTCCACCGGCTCCCCCCAAAGACGGAATACAGAGCCTTGGTCAACCAGGGGGCGAGGCGAGCAAGGGAAAAGTTGAAGTGAGGCGTCGTCCAAACTAGCAATGTGCGGCTCGTTAGTTCAATGGTGTGGCTTGTGGCTTGTCTGGTCCTTGTGGCTGGTGACGAAACAAGAGATGGCCGAAGCATCAAAAAGTCCTTCCACCGCATAAGTTAGCCCACCTTCTAACTCCATAGCCCTCCTTCCGGTGGATTGACTGAATGCTTCTTTGTGATACGTCTGATTTCTTCGTCTTCTGATCTCGCCACCTCGACCGGCCGGCCTGCCTCTATTCTTTTCTTTGAAGGAGGTCAAGCCGCCGGGAAAGCATAACCATCGACCCTGTCAATAACTTGTCCGGTTTCTCGAGTAAAACCCTTTTCGTGCTGCGTTCACCGCTCCAATCGGTCGGCCAGATGGCTGGGAAACACGAGCCGGCTTGATGCGTGTATGTAAGTCTTTCGTTTTCGTTATGCGAGTTGTTCATCCGTTGGCCGTTTTGCATGAGCTTGGAGGGGACAAGTGTGTACATTGTACATCTATAGCAAATATAGGAGCAGGTACCTTAATCTCCGAGCCCTATCAGCCGCCAGTGGCAAAAGATCACTGATACCGCTCCCTCAGCAAGAAGGCTCCTAAAGCTTCTCAGAGCCGTTTTCCATTGCGTTCGCGTGGTAGTTGGCATGCGCGGCCATTTGCCACTCCTTGACGTTGAGCACATTACATTCTACAGTTCATTCCATCTTGGAATTTCTATTAGCGTGGCGCACATCCATTGGGGCCTGTCGCCTTATACTCCCCCGGTCTGTTTCTGACCACCTATACGGAGTATCCCTTGGCTACTGAAGATGTGGCAAGTATTCTACACCCCAACACCGTCAGGGAGTATGATGAAAGGTCAATGACTTTTGATACCCTTGTCGACCAGCTTTTCAATTTCTTGATTTTTTAGTGTGACGGGTTGCGTTGGACACCAGATGCAATGTCAGCTTCAGTCATATCATATACAAGAATACGGTGAGCACTGGGAAAGATGACACGTAGAGTTATCTTGAAAGGTTCTTCAGCGAAAAGGGGGAGACCGCCTAGTGCGTTTTCTCAGAGAATGCCTTG
>JANTQJ010000108.1:0-28881 GCA_032989685.1 Arthroderma sp. PD_2
AGGCGGAAGGGATGGCGGGAGATAGATATATGAAGTTGGACGAGCCCGTCAGCCTGGCTAGGGGCGGGAGGGTGGCCGAGGTCTAGGCTTGCACCACGTTCCCCATAAGAGCGGCAGAGGCGAAAACGACGAAAGGCCCAGAGGGAGGCGGACACAGCTCTGGCATCAAGCACCTGGGTTTCAGCGTGCTGCCTGTTACTCGGTCTCTGCCAGCCTAGAACCACGCATGCAATCAAGGCGTAAGAAGAAACGAGAAAACCCGCCAGCTTTGTTCTTCTTCTTCTTCTTCTTTTCGTCTTTTCGTCTTTCTTTTGCTTTTTTTTGGGCAGCCGGGGAGGTGAGCACGTGACGTTGGTCTTGCTTATATAAGGAGATCTGGCCTCTCACGTGGTTAAAGATAAAGAAGAAGAAAAAGACACCGAAAGAGGAGAAGAGATGGATAGAAAGAAAGACGGACAGGTATAAAAAAATATGCAGAGAGGAGATAAACAAGCGAGATGATAGGATACGGATGGACACGACAGACGAGGGGGGGAACACGCAGCTTGTTGGCTATACATGAGCCAAGGGGTTGGGGCCAGACCGATGACCGCGACGGGCTAGAAGCACGACCACGCTTCACAGGCCCCGTATTTCCATATAAATTCCTGCTGTCAAAGCTACCCACCGCAAGAAAAAAAACTGAAAACTGTGAAACGATTCCAGACCCAAAATCCATCTGGCGGTAAAGGCAGGCTGCATTACATATAGTACAGGCCGGTTCTGGATCGACGTTGCTAGCAATATAAAGTGGTCGCGGACCAGGCCTGTTGCCAATCTTCTTGTCCGGATGCCCTGCCTCATCTCCTGCAACCCTCTTGCACATATACTGCGGAGTTGCTCCTTATCGTCCGGCCCCTGGCTGCCTTGAAAACATTAACCCGTCCACACTCCCTTTCCGGATTGAATTTTTAGGGATCCGGGCCGCTGTGCCTCTCCTTGCTAGTATATACATATATCTGCATGTGCTTACCAGGGATGGGGCCTCCGCTCTGCCGATCGAACGCGAAACAGCCTACC
This sequence comes from Arthroderma sp. PD_2, assembly GCA_032989685.1. Taxonomy (NCBI): domain Eukaryota; kingdom Fungi; phylum Ascomycota; class Eurotiomycetes; order Onygenales; family Arthrodermataceae; genus Arthroderma; species Arthroderma sp. PD_2. The sequence goes on from JANTQJ010000108.1 coordinate 1,060, forward strand.
AGCCTTGTCCAGGTTACGGGGAACCCTCTTCGATCTCCAAATTCGGGGCCCTTTTTCTTATATTCGCACGGAGAACCATGGGCTCGGCAGTGGCTTGTTGGCAAAACAGAACTCTTACAATCAATAACCGGATAACCGGTCGAATCCAGACCAACTTCTGTCCGGATATATCTGCTTCCTTTATAGTACGGGATTTGGCTCTGGATCTATATGGATACCAACAACTAAAGCGTGAATGCGGAGTAAATACTTCTATACTCCGTTCTGAGTAAGTAATAGTGGTGTGATAAATTTAGCTGACTTCACCTTAGACTTGAGCATGGTAGCGAGCTAATCTTAGTACTCCGTACGGCCGTGACCCATGCTTAGTTTCCAGTCGTCCATTAGCCTTGATCATCTCATTTTTCTCGAAGGTCGACTCTCGGTGTCCTACGGAGCAAGGACGGAGTATACATACGGAGCTCCCAAAGTCGGAACTACAGATGCTGAGCAAGGCGGCAGAACCAGCAAGCCCCCTTGTCCTAGATAATATGCCCCTGTTGCTCAAATATGAATATGTGCTACTCTCGGCCGCAGCCATGACCCCGAATTTTGCACCAATCACCAATAATATCTTTTTGAAGATAAGGCCATCTGCTGCAAAATTTTAATGTTAAGATCCGTTTCTTGCATGCAGCGGAAAGAATTTTAGGTCCAACCAGGTTCCATGAGAATTCTCAAACGCTGGAAGATAAACTACACATATGCACTCCGTATGGCCCAGCGCATGCACGCTCTGCCCCATTCGGCCACGTCTCTTCGATTAGATTTCATTACTTGAAGGGATTATCAAGAAGTTGCAGGCCTCGTTCCGTACCCTGAACGGAACATTACTATGAGGGACGGCCAAGAGTTGGGCGAGTGACCAAGACCTTAGACAATGCTGGTGATACAAAGATAAACAGGCGAGGGTAGACGGATTTATTTCTTATTCATCCTTGTATCAAAATTTGCTTTGCAGGACGGAGTATAGCCGCTGCTTCGGTGAACCTAGAGAACCAGATCAGTATCAACGTGGATGTAGAGTCGACAAACCTGTGGTGAGGGGCCCTTTCCTATTCACTCTAGAACCTTTTATGACTCAGTTCTACGGAGTGGTAACGGTGGGAGATGAGTGAAAAGATCGATCGTGAGTCGTGCATCTCGGCTGAAGATGCAACTTTGGCTAGGTTATAACGGATGGATAGATGCTTCAGTTCCTCGTTTGGCGATCGGTGTTACCTCGATGCCGTTATTTCTTTTCGCATTTTCTGGGTAAAAAGCCATGGACAGCGTTGCTATGAAGCCCTGTTTTTCGCCTAAACCTGAGAGTTGGACGGTCGTTATCAACGCTGATAATATATGACATTTCTAGTGCTGAGCAGGAGGAATCTTTACCTGATGTTGTGAGAAGAAGAGGTCACGTGAATTGGATGTGCATCGACTGACCACATCGGGTAACTATTAGTTTGATGGCCATATTTCAGACGTTTCGACAGTTCAACTGTTCGTCTTATATATCTAACAATCCAAAGACTCGATACCCGTCTCTTCGTCGAGCTGGTATACGGGATACCTTTCTTATATGCGTGCCCTATCACGACCACGAATAACCATGATATACTGTCTTCGTTCGAGCTGGGGTTGATTCAGGCTGAGAACATCAACACATCTCAGGTTGCCGGAATTTTATTATTTGTATTAACATTTTATAATATATGATAGATGAACGGTGTGATTTCCTCTACTCTATCTTCACCCGCTGAGAATAACCCTTGTCTAACGCTAGCGCAATCATGTCGCGCAGTGGAGTTATATAGACAGCAATCATGTCCGCACCCAAGCACCTGTTCCTCAGCGACGAGGAGCTTGGAAAGAAATATGACGACCACAATCGGTACAGTGCTATATACGGACCGCCGTCGATTACGAACTTCTGGAGGCGGCTCCCACGACGACGGCGCATCGCCTTGGGCATGTCTATCGCACTCCTCCTTTTTGTTTTCTTGAGATATCTGCCGGCAAGTACGCGCAATACTGGCGAAAGGTCACAGTTTGCTGGTGACCCATGGTTGGGCACGCCACATGACAGCTATACGGACCCGGGACCCCCTGACGTGGACGATACACCTAACGGAAATGGCGTTCGGTACTATCGCGGACTTATCGAATTCGAATCGTTACTTGCGTCACTATATTCTGTTCGAAGCTTGGGGGACAGCATGGATCAGGATGTGATTGTCTTTGCAACGGGGGAATTGAAGTCCCTGGGCGATATACTCCCGGTAGCATGCGATATGGCTTCGAGGAAACGAAATAAAGTCCATCTTGCAATAATGGGAAGGGAAGAAATCCCGATCGCCGATGTTCAGAGAGCCAACGGGTTTAGAGAAAGGGATTGTCCTATAGTATGGCATGGTAAGCGGAGTTCACTTGCCTTTCAAACTGAAATAGAGGTTCTAAGATAATAGTAGATGCGCGACCCGATCACGCTTCTTCATCGAGTCCCTGGCGCCTGGAGTTAAGCGTCAAGGCTGCCATGGTTCATATGTATCGAGTTCTGGGTCCTCAAGCTATCATTACTCGCGGCGGTGATCGCGAAGAATCGTTTTTTCTGGATGCTATTGACTTGCGGACTTATCAGCTGGGAATAACGCATATTAGTTTACCCAGCTCGATGTCTGACTTCAAATGGATTGCAGATTTAGACTCTCGCTCTCTTGAAGGTGAGGACGTTTTCCACTTTCCAAAATAGACACTTGGTAAACAAACTAATTGTATGTAGCTTGGAACGACGTTCAAACAGAAATACTCATCAATGCACCCCCTTCTTCTTCGGGGTCCCTTCGCAAGCTGCTTAGGTCTCTCCAGCACGCTGATTACTTTGGTCCGGCTCCCGGATTGACAATTGAACTGCCAGTTGACGCAGACCCAACGTTGCTCGATTTCCTTAAAGGCTTCCGCTGGCCCCCTCAGACAGACCATCGTCATTTTACCCTCCGTCGCCGAGTATCGCCCTCTGTCATGACATCACAAGAGGCCGCAGTCAGAGCGGTTGATTCATTTTACCCGAAGGATTCAAGCCTTTCCCATGTGCTTATAATTTCTCCCAACACCGAATTGGCTCCATCCTTCTTCCATTTCCTCAAATACTCACTACTGAAGTACAACTACTGCTCGGAGGATGATAATCCGGCTCACTTGCTCGGAATTTCCCTCGAGCTGCCGTCATATCGGCCTACCGATGGGAAACCGTTCTCTGCTCCCAAAGGTGTGACAAAATCTGCTTCCTCTGAAGGACAGCATGGGGAGGTCCCAACATTACTGTGGCAGATGCCTAATAGTAATGCTGTGTTGTATTTCGGAGACAAATGGTTAGAATTCCAATCCTTCCTTTCTAGCCGATTTGCTCCGTCTATCCAGGCGAAGCAAAAGGAAACTCCCAAGGTTATTTCAAGGACATTCCCTTCTTGGATGGATTATATGCTGGAATTTATGCGTACTCGGGGTTACTATCTCACCTATCCACAGTTTGCAGCCGAAGACAATCTCGCTTTAGCTACTGTGCATAACGAATTATACCAACCTCCCGAAGAATATAATGAACCCGAACGACAGCAGACACAGTCGAACTTCGATGAGAAAGATCTTGCTCACTCCCCTTCGACCCTATCCACCTTACTTGATATCTACCCCAGAAGCCTACCGGACATCCGTGAGTTGCCAGTGCTGCCACATACAGGAGAAATTGGAGTGGATGAAGACTTTATGGAAGGACGGGACTCGTTTCTACGAACGTTCAGGAAAGACATCGGTGGTTGTACCGATGATGATGTTGTACCTGAGATTGTTTCACTAAAGGCCGACGACCTGTTTTGTCTGGAGGATATAGCAAAATAGTGTCAGGAAGCCCCATTCTAGCATCCAAAACTCGGATCCTTTTTGGCATATCTCCAATATGTATAATATTGTTGGCCAGTTGTATATTATAGATAGCCCTATTCCTTTACATACTCATATGCCATCTTTTTCAATATATATCTCAATCGCTCCTTGCAATAGGTTTCTTAAAAAGTAAACTCATACATGATTAAACGATTACTATCGTATTGTCATCTTTTCATCCTCCAGCTTTTGTTGTTGATTGGCGTTGAGGCGTATTACATAATCAGCATGAAGCTTCCAGATCTGAAAGCAAGTTCAACGAGCTTGGAGAACTACCGAAGTATCAATCTGCTTAACATACAACCCATAACAACCTACCTCACCTGCAAACAACAACCTCCCGAAAGTACGATCTTTGACCTCCCTCGGAAGCTTTGTCGGGTAAGATTTTACAGACAGAGCTGTACTGATCCCCGGTCTTTCCACCAATCTTCTCATCAGTTGCTCCCATGGCGAAGGACGAACTGCCATCATCCTCCAGCGCTGGGAAGGGAAAGGCAGAGGACACGAAAGAAACAAACGCAGGGAAAAATGAGGGAAAGGATGGGAAGCCTGCTGTAAATGGCAAAAAGGAGGAGGAGCCTCAAGAAGGTGCGCGAAGCTCTCTGCCAGAGCTGTTTATGTGGATGCTGCTAACACACCTGCGCGCCAGAGGAACTTAACGAGGAAGACCAGCAGCTTAAAAATGAACTTGAGATGCTCGTGGAGAGGCTGCAGGTATGTGACTTATTTGAAGCTGTCGGCCTGGCCATGAGTGCGGTTTCGCGTGTGGATCGTGGTAGCTAACTGAGCCTTGTGTAGGAATCCGATACATCCCTTTACAAACCAGCTCTCGAGGCCATCAAAACTTTCATCAAGACCTCCACTTCTTCTATGACTGCAGTACCAAAGCCGCTTAAATTTCTTAGGCCGCACTATGATGATCTTGCTAAAGTATATGAAGAATGGACGGCTGGTGATGACAAGGTATGGAAACTACTCTTCTAGGCTCTTGAACGCAGGACTAACAGTCAGAAAGGATTCTCTCGCCGATATTCTCTCAGTGCTAGGTATGACATATGGAGTTGAGGATAAATTAGAAACGCTTAAATACCGCCTGCTCGCGAGATCAGACGACCTCGGATCCTGGGGCCACGAATATATTCGCCATCTTGCTTTGGAGATAGGTCAAGAATACCAAAACCGGTTGACAGATGACAAGGATGTACAGGACCTTGTGGACCTCTCTCTATCCCTCGTTCCCTACTTCCTCAGCCATAACGCCGAAGCCGACGCGGTCGATCTGTTAAGCGAACTAGAGATGATCGAAGAATTACCTCGATTCGTTGACGAAAACACATATCCGCGAGTTTGCCTTTACATGGTTAGCATGGTCAACCTCCTCACGTATCCGGAGGACCATCAGTTTCTACGTACAGTCCACGATATCTACCTTCAGTACAAGAAGCTCACACAGGCTATTGTTATCGCGATACGCCTCAACGATATCGATCTGATTAAGAGCGATTTTCAAGCAACGACGGATAAGGCAGTAAAGTATCAAATGGCATTCTTAGTTGCTCGTCAACGGATATGGCTTGATCTTGAAGAGGAAGATGATCTGCAACTGGTGGACTGCCTTAACAACACCGCGCTGCCTACTCACTTCAAATCCCTTGCAAAGGAACTCAATATCCTTGAGCCAAAAATGCCGGAGGATATCTATAAAACTCATCTCGAAAACAACCGAGGAAGTCTTACCAACGTCGATTCTGCACGGCACAATCTTGCGAGCGCCTTCGTTAATTCTTTCACCAATGCCGGCTTCGGAAACGACAAGATGATGCTGGTTGAGGGTGACAAGGGACCATGGGTTTGGAAAACAAAAGATGACGGGATGCTGTCAACAGCAGCTTCGTTGGGTATGCTTCTTCAGTGGGATGTGGAAGAGGGGTTGAACCAAATAGACAGATTCACCTATGCGGAGGAAGACCAGATTAGAGCAGGAGCACTTCTCGGAATTGGTATCCTCAACGCAGGTGTGAGAGTCGACTCAGATCCCGCATTGGCGCTTCTCGGCGATTACGATAACCTAGAGAGCAAGAGCATTCCGATGAGGGTAGCGTCAATCATGGGTCTTGGTCTAGCATATGCTGGGTCCTGCAAAGAAGAACTTCTTGAGCTGCTTCTCCCGATTGTCGAGGACGTAAGTGTCGATATGCAAATTTCTGCCATGGCCGCCGTTTCGCTTGGTATGATCTTTGTAGGCTCCTCAAACCATCAAGTTAGCGAGTCCATTGCTACAACTTTGATGGATGAGGAGAGACAGAAGCATCTTAAGGACAAGTGGACCCGGTTCATGGCACTTGGCCTCGCACTTTTGTACTTTGGAAGACAGGAGGAGGTCGAGGTCATCCTGGATATTCTCAAGGTTATTGAGCACCCAATGGCCAAACCAACGTCTGTCTTAGCATCTGTTTGTGCTTGGGCTGGAACCGGTACCGTCTTGAAACTACAAGAGCTTCTCCATATCTGCAACGAGGTATTTGAAGACAAGGAGGAAAACAAGGGCGAAGAGCTCGTGCAGTCCTATGCCGTCTTGGGGTTGTCCTTAATCGCTATGGGCGAGGAGATTGGTCAGGACATGGTTCTACGACAGTTCGGCCATCTCATGCACTATGGCGCGGCAAACATTCGAAAGGCAGTCCCTCTTGCTATGGGTTTGATTAGCCCAAGCAACCCTCAGATGAAGGTGTACGATACACTCTCGAGGTACAGCCACGACAATGACAATGACGTTGCCATTAACGCCATCTTCGCGATGGGCTTACTAGGTGCAGGAACCAACAATGCTCGATTGGCGCAACTCCTCCGTCAACTCGCAAGCTACTACCAGCGTGACCAACACACTCTATTTATGGTCCGTATAGCTCAGGGTCTCCTCCATATGGGTAAGGGAAGTATGTCGGTCAACCCATTCCATACTGATCGCCAAGTCCTCTCTCGAGTTGCCGCCGCTGGTCTCTTGACTGTTCTTGTGGCGATGATCGACGCAAAGGATTTCATTCTTGCAGACTCCCATTATCTCCTCTACTACCTTGTTGTCGCCATGAACCCGCGATTCCTTATCACACTGGACGAAGACCTCAAACCACTTACAGTCAATGTTCGTGTCGGCCAGGCCGTCGATGTCGTTGGTCAGGCCGGAAGACCCAAGACCATCACTGGCTGGCAAACACAGAGTACCCCAGTGCTATTATCGTATGGAGAGCGAGCAGAGCTGGAAGATGAAGAGTACATTTGCCTAAGCAGTAACCTTGAGGGACTTGTAATTCTGCGAAAGGTTAGTTGACAACACACAACACTCCATCTCCTCCATCCTTTAGATTGAACAATATTTGCTAACCATGCTCCTCTCTCTAACAGAACCCCGAATGGGAGGAAAGCTCGACATGAGACGATACACGTACCTGGCCCTGTATGTATTGTTAAGATTTAAATTCATTTTTTGTCATCCATAAAATTCGTTTCATGGGTTTCCTCAGAATCTGGAACTATCCCTTGATCAAGCTCTTGTTGTAGTTATCAGCTAGTCCGTTGACTACCGAATGGCTGAGCGTTCAGTTTTCCCTAGAAGCTAGATAATTGAAGCCATAACTACGGATATGACACAGTGACCAACTTGTGTCTGCTGTATACTCCTTTCCAAGGTACAATTAGATGAAATTTGACTCCATAGCAACGTAGTTTAAACTCCGCGGGCGAACATCCGGACGCTCAAAGGCCCATGACCAGCGATCTCACGATTTCCATGTCCGGCCGATCCAGCGACCAGGCAAGGACGCAGAACATGAAGAACCTCGGTGTCTTCCTGGTGTTTTTTGTCGTAGTAAACAGCTGACTACATCAACTGAGTCGGCCTCAAGTTGTTCGGTGAGGATGTTAGTTACACGATCATCAAGGCAACGAAGCCATGACTTGCAGTATCACGGGATGTGATACTTTACAGATGGGAATGTGAGTGATGGACTGCCAGGTCGGCATTTGCAGCAAGTGATATAAGAATTACTCTGAAGGCTTTGGCAAACATGGTCCCTCTACTCCCCCAGGTCCGTCATATACCCCAATAAGGCACAAGAAACGGGGACATCCGTATACCATTTCACCGACCTTCTTACACTCTCTGGTCGTTGAAAGAGATGCCACCTGTGATCGATGAACTCGTACGGAGAGTGCCTGACTTTGGCGATCCTTCTATTGGTATTGCTATTCACTGGGCTGATCCAAAGGATATCCTGTCCGTCCTTTTCATCCTAGGCGGTGATCTAGTTGAACATGCCTTCGCTCAGCTCGTTGGGACCCCCCTTCCCCCGGTTGCATTTTCATTCGGTAAGTGATCTTAATCTATATTCCAAGTGGTGTTCTTCTCTATCGTTGTATTACGTGCTTATATGCCCGGTTTCTCATATAGGATGTGTCTCGTACGGACTGAGTGCTGTGGTATCTGCTATTGGCAAAAATAGGCTCATGCCGACGACAGATCACCCGTGTAGGATCATTAACGGCGAAACAGGCACTTCGTTTGATAATACCAGCTGGGTTCTTGGGCGAGTGCTGCGAGATCACGACTACTGGAAACATAACGACGTCAATAACCACCTGAAAGGCACGATTACTCGAAAATGGGATCACATGAAGCTCGAGAGTGTACGCGCCCACGGCACTTGTACAAACGTCAAGAAGCCTAGGAAAGCAGGTCTCTGTGTGTCCATATACAAGGCTAAGGAGATAGGTTTGGGATCCCCCAAACGAGATAAATTCGACTACAGTGGGCTCCTGACTACAATCGCCCAACTGGCGCTCGCAGCCGTTCCGCTGGTGAGAGAGGGGGACTGGTCACCTTTCTTAACCACCCTAAGCGGCGTTGTACTATCTCTTCTATCAGGCTGTTTGAGGCAGTGGCGGCTGGAGAAGTGGCCTTGTTGTGCCAATTCGAATAAGACGGTTGTTTTGACTAAGGGAGCCGGATGTCAGCATGCCATCGTTATCATGGGGGATGGCCGTGGCTTCGACCTCGAGGAAATGGCAGTTGGTTCTGAAGAGAGGGATCTGCCTTGTGATCTTTTCACCAGGGTCGCGGTTCTCATTCTTGCCGTGCTGTGGGTGTTGCTTGTCATTTTAGCCGCCGGCCTCAAGAAGAATGCATGGTATATCATCAGCGCTGGTGGAATGGGCACCATACAGAACGCTTACGTTGTCGGAGGAAAACGCTCTCCTGACTCATTCGGCCTGCCCTTAGAGTTCCATGATGTTGTCGGCGAGGTTGATGTTATGGATACCCTGCTTGCGGTGGAAGAAAAGTACCCAAACCTGGGGAGCAATATGGTCTCTACATTTTTTCCCGACGGCCAGCTCACGGAGGAACAGCGGAAGAAATGGAATACCCTCAGGGAGAAGGCTGCCTTTCAACCGACAAAGCTACGACGAAGTCAGACTATCTAATCTTACTACTATCGGAAGGTCATTCTACGCAATCGAAATACGAACGTGAATTTCAAATCTTTCACTGATATTTGAATTAGGAGTTTACAGAGTTTATTCGGGGATATACAAGTTGTTAAAAAGGACTAGGACAGGAGCATAGCAGCATCAGACAGGAGTCAATGTTAAACCGATGGCAACAGAGTTATAAGCTAGAAGTACAGGGTAACCATAGATATATGCATAGCGATATCAAGACAACTCACGACAAGATTATCTAGCGTGCAGGTCCTCGGCAACCTTCATCACCTCTCTTGACTCATCTCGGGAATATGAGTTGCCCGCGGAAGTAATTTCAGCTGCATTAGACTAATTTCCTCCGATATCGCAATTCGCTCAGCTACGACGACGTAGTATCCAGCTCTTCGAAAAGGCTGTATTGCTAACTGTAGCGCAAAGCATAAAGACAGCGGTTAGGTTTACTAGGTAGATGTAGTGAATATGAGATTCGACGAGAAAGTTCAACAAAATCATAGCCACCTACTAGGAAATATTTCCCGGTTTCAAAAGCTTGTTGCACTTCCCGTCGGAGGCATAGATATGTTAGAATGTAGAAAACTAATATATAATGGGTTTCATGCAAGCTCTTCGAAGGGCTGGATAACGGTGACCGGGCGATCGACGGGATTTGGCATAGATGAACCCGTATATATGTAAGACATTGCTATTCAGAAGGCTTGATTGTTTGCTTCTCGTATATGTAAGTATATATGTTCATGAGCAGAAAGGAAATATCCTATCATGTTTGCTTTTGGCACCACATTGTTAGCCACTTTCGAAGTATGGAAGTGAGACCCCTGTGGCCGGCCGTACCCCCGACTCCCTGAAACCGCTCACTCACATCTCACTACTGATCAGCTTTGAGCTCGGGTGGAGATGCAGCGTTGACCACAATACCATCCCGGGCTATCAGTGTTCATTTCACATAGAGGCATTCATTACGTATCATGAAAAAGACCATGAGAAATCGAACCCTCATGTCTATGCCCTCTTCGTAGACCCTCCCCACCGACTCATTGCACAGTCTTCCTCTGTATACGACCGGGAGGCCGATCTTTGCTGCCTCAGCTGCAGAAAATGCTTCGGCAATTTTCGACCCCAATGCCTGTTCCTCTTGCTAAGATAACGATCTTCTTCCCCCGCCGCCGAGAGTGAGGGGTTTCTCAAAACCTCAATCCCTGGGTATTCGGCATCATCCCACCCTTTGGTGACGAGAGGAGTGCGGGAGGGCATCAGTCATGGTCGGATGATAGTATATGTCAAACAGCATATCTTTTCGACTCCTAACCCCTTTGTAAACTGGGCTTCTTGACAGGGTGTCTCATGGTTGCCAATTCCGTGTCTGACACCTCAGTTTATGGACGGCCGAGTCAGCTATCATGACCTTGGGGTATAAACACAGCCCTTCCAGCCCTCAGATTGTTCTATAACGACGGATAAACATGTCGTCATATCCATGATAAACCTAGCATACCTTGTGAGCAGTGGAGGGTGTTAAGGTATGCAAGGTCGACTGTTCACATGCGAGCAGGAACCCGGGCCCCCTAACCCCGATGCACGTTAGTTATATCAACGCAGTTATTAACAACGTCCTGCAGGCACACCTATTATTAGCTCGATGTCCGCTTCCTCGTAGTTGTTGGGTAAAGTAACGGTAAAGTAAATAAACATCGTGTGGGATTAAGTAAAAAAAAAAAAAAAAAAAGAATTAAAAGATTAAGTTTAAATAAGGCCTGACAATTACATAAAAAAAGGCCCGTGCGTCGCCTGATTAGGACTAGCGTGACGCCGGCGTTTCATGGTATGACGCTAGGCCTAATTGGGGATTCGGGATGCGGAGAAACTAATTCCGTGTCCAATCAGGAAGCCTCGATGAATTTAGCGTCCGCAAAACTCCCAACTTCAAATCAAACCAAACACCCAAAAGACCATCATCTCTGGCATCGCGATCTTGTAAAGTCCTCGCAATCTAGGCTGCTGGCTGCTCCTAGGGCTATAACATGGGTATCCCTTCATGCTCATGGTATGGATGGCATTCCACACACCCCGACGAGACCCGCATTCAAGATGCAGACACAGGAAAACTGGATATCAAACGCCCCGAGCGCTTCTCGGCCAGCCCATAGTTGGTACCCCCAGATGCCGCTCTCTCCCTCACACACACACTCTCTCGTCCTCTCTCGTCCTCTCGATTCACTTCTCCGTATATATACATCGATCTTCTCTTGGCCGGCACACTCACGGACACCGGCTATCTCAAATACGTGATCTTTTAATTCCCGTCCTTCCTATTCAGACCATGGCTATAACACGCCACGTTCCTGAGTATCCAGATGGTGCTCGGGGGTGTCGTCCCACGGCTGGGTTCTAGGGTTCTAGGATTCTAGTATCAGCACCTCTCATATTCAGAAAACTAGACCCGGTCACCCCCTCTCTAATCTACCCTATACACACACGCTCGTCATGCTCACCCCCACCACCCCGGAACCCAGAGCAATATTCTAAAACGCGCCCTCCAGAACCAAGCCTAGGCTTGGTTCTATTATGTTTTTAAAAAGAGATGACCGTTGTTCTCAAGACCAGATTACCTGAGTGTTGCTTATCTGAGAGACTCGCTGACCTCGGAGATTGTCCTTCCGCTATACATTTAGCGATTCTATTCAGAACCGGAACAAGGTTCTAATTTCTTCAATATCCAATCTAGACAGGCTTATACATATATACGTGTGCACTGATTCTAGATGGCCTGTCCCATATATTGAAATTGTTCTAATGCCTGATTGCCCGGAAGTTTTCTCTTTATTAAAATTATATTCCCCTCTGCCAAGTCCTATTTGATTGGTCAAATACTTTAATTTCTCATGCACCACTTCGTTTCTCGGCCATTCAACGCTCCGTTATTTAGAAAACGGGGGGGAGTATGACGCCTTGATGCGGGATGCCAGCCTGCATGACATACCGGGACATTTCTATCAGGGCCTCTGCAAACCCGCCGTCCCGTACCGTTCCGCCAACGTAGCTTTTTACTTTGGAAGTGGATGTACAGAGATGAAAACTCTAGCACTCTGCGGGACTGCCAATGGCTTTCCGTTAACCTGAAATGGGACAACCGTTTCTGCCGTGATGTCGTTTTTGACGAACTATATAGATATGCAGATCCACCATCTTGATGGAAGTTTCTACGAACGATTCCTCCGTTGCTAGTCTCTCCACCTGCGGGATCATCACTTGAAGCAGGGACCAACCTTCATCCAACCTTCCATTCGCCTTCTCAATTCTCCTCAGTTCCTCTCGCTAAAAGGTGGGATCAAATTTAAAAAAAAAAAAAAAAAAAAAAAAAATACGGGCACAATCAAGCATGTTCAAATAGGGTCAAATTTGATTTTCCCAGGATCTCCAACATCCTTACTCAGCTCGCCCAGGAGGTAGAACGTGATGAATCAACTAAGTTCTTCCCTTCAATCTAAAAAAGGAGCTTAACTCGGACCAGCTCAGTTTCGCGCTTGAATCATATACTTGATCACGTATATATCCTTCCCCAGTCTTAAGACGTTGGTTTTATCGTATGTTTCAAGTGATGGTATATTAGATGGTTCGAATCTTCTATCATTACCGCCGCTATGATCCTCCAACGCTTACACTCATTTATCTAGAACCGTACCAGCCCATCTCAACTCATTTACTTTCGTTACTTACAACACTCTTTACCCACCAATATATATACAATATCTCTTCTCTTCCCCTCGTGGTCCCGGTTAACTTTGAAGTTAATCACTCCTCCAACCAAATACCCGCTGTTTTTGCCGACCTGTCTATGACGCGCATTGGCTCTCCCTCATCCTATCAATCTATAACATTGGGTTCCCCCGCTGGTCTTTTTACATTATTTCGACAAGACACATCCTCCATCCATCTTTCTATTTGCCTCTGAGAAGTGCTCTTGCTCTGAGGACTATCGACTATATTCCTACACAAAGGAGACTAAATCTCCAACAATTGATTCAGGCAATCAAACAACACGACAGGCAGTTGACCTCGCCAAAATGTGCAACTTTTTCAAGAACTTTTATGTGTATAGTTCCTGCCGGGACCCAGGCAACCATTTCTTCCGCATCTCCACCGACGGATCTAGCGATCTCCGATGCCCTGCAAGCCCCCACGAGCGATTTATTGTCGTTGTCGGCCAATGTCGAGTCTGCAAGCGTTGATAAACACTTTCAGCGCTATCCACATTCACTACTCATCACGATTGCTCTTCGAGCCCGAGTTACCTTCTAGTAACCACACCAATATTCGTTCTATCGAGCCGTTTTTTCCCTTGCCTGGTCAGTCTTCGATAGCCTATCACCCATGCTGTACATTGCTAATATCATGGAAAGTCAGAAACCCTCTTATTTCGATTATGGATTATTTAGTATAAAGAATTGCAGGCAGTTCTACTCCCGCTCCCATACACGGAATGAGACTCAAGGCAGCCACGGCCGGCTCTTCTTTCACGATGTAATGTCTGGGATATGCCGAAATCTTTTGTTGCGATACCACTTGTCTTTTCTTTTTCATTCTTCACACTTATGTGCTACCTATTTCTGTATTTTTATTGACTCGAAGCATGGTGAATAAGGGTGATTCACCAATCTCGACTTGTCCTGTCTCACCTGAAAGAAAATTTTGCACACAGGGACTATGGGCGATGCAACGTAGGGTGCTCACAAACATTAGTGTATCAAAGCGCAAGATGTGCCATTATCTCCATTCATGTTCTCCATTTCCTGCCCTTTGATGCTTCCAGGCAAGCTTACTTACAGGGCTAGAGTTTAGAACATATCCATATCCTTGTCAACCTTCTATGCTGATTAGACGGAGCGGAGGCCTGCCAAACTACTAGTAGACCTATCATGTTATGTTAATAGCCGATTAAGTATAGCTAGCTATATTTGTTCCTCGCCCAAGACCCATCGTTCTTCAGTTTTCTGCAACGGCTCTAAATTACAGTTCTTTTGGAGGCAAAGCATCCCTGTCTCGACAACAACGTGTTTTACAGGGCTTGGTGACACATGTTCACTTTCTCCTGGGAGAAAAGCCTTCTTTCTCCCTACGTATAGAGAGAGATTGCTTTATCGCAATCCTGATATCCTGAGAACAAGATGACCTCTTCGAAACGCAGACCACTTTTTGCAGCATCCACCTACATCCATGGGTTGGCTAGCCACGGAAAGGGGGAGAAAAAAAAGAAAAAGAAATATATAAAAAAGAAACAGGCCCGAGATGGCCGCGTTTAGCTCGAGGCTTATTTTATTAAAGTAAAATCGAAACTTGAGGAGCAATTTAGGTTTCCGTTTTAGATCGCTCCTTATTCTCGAAGAGTCAGTTAAGAGTTAGAGATTCCAGCAAAATGTCATGAAACCGTGAATGTGGAACCGAAACCCAACGGGGGGTGCCCAAGCCATCTCTTTTCTTGGAGCAAGATCACAATTCATATATCTCGCTGCCCGTCATCTTCAATCTTGATTCAGCCCAGCTTTGTCGACTTGACAGGGGCATCGCGGTAAATATCACCCACACGCTCGATATTTATATGCATGTCATATATGTATATCTACGGGGTAGGGAGGGGGGGGAGTGATTGCGAAGCACAGGATTCAAGGATGATAGTAGTGGTAAACCGATCCAGTCAAGCGATGTGTATCATCAAACGATGTCTGCACGGTGCAATCTTCTTCGTGCCTTCTTCTCATCAGCCTAGCTGCTTCTTCCTGCCGGCCGTTGCGACAATAACGGGTTCTTGCAGCCGAAGGTGGTATGCCAGCATGCTACCTCAGTATGAGATTACTTCTCTGATCATGGAACCCAAGACTTCCCGCGTTCCCCGGCGGATTGAGAGACGAATTCGGATGCCAGGTACCTGTGTACATCGGCAGCATGACAAAAACGGGAAAACAGGTATGCATACTCAAAGAAATGCATAGAAACATGATGTCTCCCTTGTACTTAGCTGGAGAGATATTAATCGTCATCAAATCGGAAATCTAAGACGGTAAATGAGTTCCTATATCATCTCCACTTAACTGTTTTATTGGTCGTGCATATATGCAGAATAAGCGGGTGAGCCGTGGCCTAAGAAGAGGCTGATGCCCCAGCAAGGTGCCGCATGTTCATGCTATATACGGAGAGAGAATCGGACGAGGATAATGTGGTTGGACCTTCTGTGTAAAAGTACAATGTGTGTATATACGAGCTTTCTTGAAAGTGGACACGTATCATTTTCGGGCATACCTCCGATAGCGAGGTTGAGAAGAAAGTAGTCACGATATTCTTTTCAGGGGCCAGGGTGGATGGTAAAAGCGTCGACATGTATTTTTATATCCTGTCAAGTAGATTCGATGCCTAGATTTCCGATCGTTCGTGGGGTAACTCGGCAGAGCGGTCTTCAAACATATTCTGCCTCATGACCCCGGCCGGGAGGCATCGAAGGAAGAATGATCTGCTCCTTGTCATCGATATCCCCGTACCTTAAATTTCTCTGCCTGCCCAACTTCCTTCCGTATAAAGTCAAGATGAGAGAGGAGAGCGGTAGCTGTTAAACATCTTTGTCTTGGTATCAACCTGGTTTTCGAAGAAAAAAATGGAGATTTCTGCCTGATCGGCTGCTTGGTACTTTGCGGTGAGAACCATTCTGCTTAATCCTCCTCGGTTAAGGTATCCCGGTCATATATACAGCATATCTTGAACGTGGGGTCCATGGGTATGGATGAATGCCCAAGGCTGCCAATATGGAAGATAAGGCCCTGCCAACTTATGTATGGGTTGGAGGTCGCTTATGAGAAGAGAAGAGCGAATATGGAAAGAGTCATATTTTCCCTTTGTTTTTCTGCTTGTAGCCGTTGCGGTTGGGATAAGTTTTCTCGCTCCTCAGTACGGAGTAAGTCTATCGCCAGCTGTGTGATTCTTTCAGGCTGATAGTTACCTGGCCATAGGACCTAGGCATCACGGCTTTTTCTGGCCCTTCTCCCGTGAAGTGTCCGTTTTCACTTCCTTGATTCCCGGCTTCGCTGGTACTGGAGTCCACCCTCCTTCTTCCTTTTAGGAATGATTCATATTTTCGCTCAGGGAGGGTAGATAACAGGTTTGTCCATATTTTTTTTCCGGTTCTTGAAGCTGCGTAATCAGCTGAGGAATACCCATGCTAGTTGAAAGATGTCCATAGGCCAGAGGCAGTACGTACTCCTGTCTCAAATATGGTGGAGGAAGACAAAGGAGGGGTTGTCTCTTTCCCTCAGGAAGTGAGTAAGAGCCGCTTATATTCTGTATACAGTTATCGGCAGGGTTTGTCATTCGGTTATCTGCTTCCTTCTGTTGGACGGTTTTGGTGTGAATGGCTGGACATGCCTGCATGCACTGGAAACCTTTTCCTGCCTGTTTTCGAAGCTGGATGGATGGACTTTACACGAGCACGACCTTCAGGTGAAGTTTTCCCGCCTTTCTCATAGGACGGCAGCCGACAGTAGGATTAGATCCTTCATAGTAGTTGCTGCGCGTTGACACAATTTCCTAGGCAACAATTCGACGTAGAGAAGGGGTTTTCTGTTTTTCAACTGATAACTGGTAGGACGTTCTGGTGCATGGTATGACAATCGAATCACTGATGGATTGTATCAAAGAGAGCAAGCTTAAGCACAGCTCTCAAGCACCGGTAGGTATAGTATGCTCACTGAGCCGGTCTTTACTCAGACTTGGTAGTAAGAACCAGGGTATAGATTGGTGGTGATGGTCACAAAAAGGCAAGTTGCTGCTACTGTTGGGCGACTATGACATCAGTTGTTAGGAAGAATTCCCTTCTATCTTGGGGGAGCAGCAGACGGTGATAAACTCACCGAGATGTACATCTGTCCGAGCGTGGTACGGACTACATTGCACTTATAGAAAATAGGCTGTTGATTAGGGTGAATAGATCATTTCCTGCTGTGTGATTTGGAAGCCCAAAGGTGTTCGTGTGCCCAGCTAAGATGTGACCACGACCACCAAACTAATAGCATGAGGTTTCCCCAGAGAGATGAAGCCACAAATAGACGATTTGTGTGTAGGTTGCAATAATAAGTAACCGCTTTAACTTTGATGGAAATATGTCCATCGAATGGATCTGTCAATTTGTGGTTTAGGCTGAACAAAGGCAAACTGGGACTTCTGAGATCTAACAAGTCCTGTAGCTAGACAGGCAACTGATATTCCGTATATGAACTACCATGGTGAGTTGAGAAAGTGTAGGGATAGGATAGATCCCAAGTCTGTAGCATGATAGGCTTTATTCGTTCATATCAATTGGTACCATCTATAGGGACTATCTAAAAGCCCAATGACTGACCAGAGCCTCCCCCAAACAAATAATCTTCGTGAAAATGGTATTTCAAGGAAATACAGGCGAATAAGGCCTCAACCAAGCCACCGCTGAGAAAAAAAAAAGTAACGCTTCAAAAATGCCTTCGTATGGGAAACCGAAATGCCACTTCGGTAGAGGAAAATTAGAGAGGTGAAAAAGAGAAAGGACTTGACCCAAGCCTGAGAGTGTGCATTAAAAAAAAAGGTAAAACGAGATATGCCTCCCTACGCTTCGCAATGCTAAGTGAACGTTGAAATGAATGAAACGTCGAAAATAAAGCAAATATGATGGCTTTCAAGCACCAGTCTGGTTCCCTGTCTAGTAGTACTGTGAACAAACACCGGTGCAATGCAAAGAAAAAAGACTAGATAAAAAGACAACGGAAATATGCCGAACTAGGGAAAAAGAAGTTCAAAGCCGAGAAAGGGATGATATGAAAACATGAAATGGCATGACCGGCATCTCCATATATGGACTTTATTAACCTTGATGATAAGGTGCCGCCTGGGTGGTTGGCTGAACCCGAGCTAAGTATTGTTGCCCCCATATATTGGGCTGGGAGTACGGGAGAACACCCGTCCGGTCCACACGATCTTCGGAGCTGCGTTTACCTAGCGGCTGATATCGCATCAGATCGACTGATAATTGTCGAGGTTGGAGAAGCGAGCCAGACGGAGGAGGGTAGAGGAGCGTGTTGACCGCTCGGACCGGCCGGTATGGGGAGTTACGGTCTAGAAGGATGGAGGAAGGAGAAAGGTGAATGGGGGTGCGAACGGAGTAGGCGGAGATGGCGGGTGATATAGTGGTTGCGGATGTAGCTGCCGAGAAAGCACCTGGGCCTGCACGCCTGGAAGGATCGGAAAAGCCGTTTGACATTCCAGATTGATGATTTGTGATGGGCAACGGTGCCAGCGATGGCTGAGAAACTGGAGCCTGACTCCAACGAGCTGGGGTGTTGTTGGTTGGGAATATGGTAGGTCGGGGAGTGGTAGAGAGGGGTTGGGCGGTAGTAAATGGAGCTGCAGAGGCGGGGATACTGGCAGAGTTTATCGGGTAAGCTGCCGGGAGTGGTCTGGGGAGCTGTGGCGCCATATTCGAGGGCATCGAAGTCATACTCGTTGGTACCTGAGTCTGAGAGGCGAGTGGTGCGGTAGATGGTAGCTGAGGAGGCTGGTAGAGCTGTGTAGTGGCCTGAGTCGGTGGTCGAACCCAGGTAGTGGTAGCAGTTGCTGGTCTCTTCGCTGGATTCTCATTCGCCTGTTCATCCCAGCTGCGTTTCCTATGGGCACTTAACGGTTCTATCGGTAATGCTGGACGTAAGGTGGGATCGTTGAAGCCGAAAGATAAACCGTTTGTTTGTGGAATGTTCAGTGACAGCGGAGTTTGATTGGAGTTGAAAGCGTGCGTGGTAGTGGGATATACCATCTGTGCTGCCTGCTGGGGTGCTCGATAAGAGTCCATAGAAGGGGACAACGGGCTATGAGCTGGCGATGCATGAGCAGAACGGTTCGCCGAGTAAACGTCCAGGGTGAGTCTCGATGTTTTTTCGAAATAGGCTGAGAAAACGGATAATTTGGCGCGCCATTGGTCCCATTCCTCCTTGGTCACGAATAGGTTATATCGGACATTGCTGAGAAATTCGACTTCCATCACATGGATCTCCTGGACTGATATTCCTGATACCTCTGCCCATGTCTTGTTCGTATAGGTATTATCGTCAAGAACTAGAACAGAAGAAGAATTAGAAAGGGAGAGTGAAGATAGGCACAAATAAAGTGAATACATACACTTATTCCCCATCATCAGAGCTATGGTCATGAGTCTGAACTCGCTTCCTCGTTTCCCCCGTACTGCGGGATTGAACTTCTTGAGGCGGTAGATGAAGAGTAGAGCTAGTAATACGACATTCTTGCTCACTTGGGTGGTAGTTAGTACTCCGGTAACCCATTTCTTGAAGTCCAGATTTGGTGCAAACTCCAGCTCAAGGGGTGAAGTTGGTGTATAAGATGGAGAGCTCTCTTCGATCAGCTTTAGCTTGGATGCTTTTGCAAACCAGAATAAACAAGCTACCTGTAAGGAGTCAGTACATCAGTAGACATAGATATAGATCATGATGTCCCCCACGTACCTGAGCAGCAAACTCTGCCAGATTACCTCCGATGACGCCCATGGAAGACGATAGAGGCGGACTTGACACACTGGAAGCTGTAGACTTGACTGGCGAGGTCGACGACTCCTGGTTGATATTGGAGTGCTGGCTTATCAGGGACCGTGGAAGCCGCTGTTGCTGTTGCTGTTGTGTTGTCTCCTCCCTACTACAAGAAGCGTTGGTTGTGGTGGTGACGTTCCTCCTCTCAACACCAATCTGAACGTCAGGCCTGGGATGCGAGTACCCTGCATAGTGGTGCGGCAACGACGGCGCAACGGCAACCCCTATCCTCGCCATATCCTCAGCTGTATCTGAGCCCGCAGGCCGCCTTGATACTTCTGCCTGCCGCCGGGAGAGCTCGACTCTGTCTATCAGGCGTTGTCTGGAGGTCGATGACGGTGCGGAAGGCCGGAATGGGTGAGGGAGGAAGTGGTTCGGCGGTATATCGAGGATGGCAGGCATGGGTGGTGGGGATGAGGAGAAGGAGAGGAGAGACGATAGATATAGATGGCGATATAGTGACGGTGAGTTCGTTGTATATGATTGTCACTGGGTCATTGCTGATGAGTATCAAGATGGTTGAGTGAAGCAACAATGCTTCACTGAGGATGAGAACCAAGAAGGAAAAGAAGAAGAAGGAGAGAGCAGAAGAGAAGACAAGTCCATGTCCTCCAGGGCTAGCATCGCAGAACATGCAACAATGGATGACGAAGACGAAGGCAAAGGGACGAAGCCCCCCCCGGTGGAGCAGGAGCTAGCAAGCCTAGGACAGGACTACGGATAAGAAGGAGAAGAAGAAGTCCTCGGCAAAGACCAGCAGGCGGTTCTGGATGGTTCAATCAATCATCCATCCGTCAAGAGAGCGAGGTATGAACCGTGGCGGGGATGGGGGAGAGCCAGCCAAGCGGGACGACCAGCCGTGGATAGGGTGGGCAAGAAGTAACTAAAACACGTCTGGCAGCAGACACGAGAAAGGAGGCAGAAGAAAGGGGGCAAGTCATGGACGAGCATCAGCATCAGCAATACCTACATCATCTCCAGCTCCCGAGGCATAAAAGCCCAGCAGAGCAAAAGCGAACGCGCAAATGAGACGCAAATGAAAGGGGATGGATAGGACGCAGTCTGAGGGTCGCATCCATCCATCCATCCCATCCACCATCCATGATCCACTACTTTCTCGTTCTCTGGAGCACTAACCCTGGGCCACCGGATTGCCATTCAGCCATCCAGCTAATTTTTCACAAAAAAGAAAGTGTAAAAAAAAAAGAGCCGGATGGGAAATGCGATGCAAGTCTCCAGCAGGAAAAGTTATTTTTTATTATTTTTTGGCCCTTGGGCGAAGTTTGACCCAGAAACAAAAAACCACCTCTAGGCGGCTGATCGTTATTTTTACTTTTTTGCCTGCTGGCATCTTTTTAGCACGGAGATACAGGATATGGATAGACGGAGGCGAGCCCTGGTTGATGGGACGCTGGATAACTAACTGGGGGCGTCTGACTGTTGGGATGCAGGTCAAGAACCAGGGGCTTGCTTTTCTTTGCCCTAACAGCAGAAGCTAACGAGAGACGAAAGAAACGAAAAAGAACGAAAGCCAAAAAGCAAAGGCCGTGTAAGTGTATACATTACTATAGTACGCCTTTTTTTTATTTATATTACCTTTGTGCTTCCAGACTTGCCCTTTTCCCCGTACTAATTGGGGGTGCAGGCCATGTATATCTCGACAAGGGCTTGGGCTCAGGGCTCAAGGCTCAGTCAGGCTCAGGCGCTGGCATTGTCGGTCAGAAGCCGCCCTAAACGGAATCTCAAGGGACCAGCTAGCTCTCGTATCACACCCCCAAGATCCCTCATGATCGTGCTGTCAAATTTACCTGGATGTAGCCTGAAAGGCGTCTTGCATCTCCGTTGCCTTCGCTCGTATGTACGCAGGCTGCGATGGTTATCATTGCGTGATAGCAGGTACGACGGCAGACGGGAGACGGACAACGGACGCCCTGCTGCGGTTTGAGCAAATAGTTTCCTATCTCATCCTTTGATATCGGCCTACTAGTCCGGCTAACGATACAGTCACTCGCATCATAGAAACTAGCCAGTCCCTCTCCATGGCCCCAGGACAAACTAACGAGCTGCTAATTCCACATTTTTACTTAACGACAACTTGCCTACGGAGTACCTCATCCCTGGGGCGGCCTTATGAAAATAGCACCAGCAATTAATGATTGACTGGTGGATTGTCTTGTGTTTCACCATATTCGTCTTATGCTTCGCATAAAGGGGACGGAGTCAGGATGAGACGACACAACGACACGACTAAGAGAGCGAATAATATAAAGCGGTGACACGGCAAAGACATGAGAGAGGCAGAAAAAGGCTGATCTGGCGATTTTTACGAGCCACCACCTCACAAACAACTGAGGATCTCCCTGGACACCCCCCCAGCCCTTTCGTTCGCTGCTCGCTCCTCCACCGACCGTCCCATCCGCAGACGGCATGTCTTAACTCCCTGCCAAACTCATCACCAGGGTTTATAACAAGACCGCCCGCAGTGCCCGCTACTCCGTATATACATACTTCGACGTATAAACGACGGTCCCCTTCTGCAATGTATGACGTGACCCCTT
The DNA here is from genome assembly GCA_032989685.1 of Arthroderma sp. PD_2. NCBI lineage: Eukaryota > Fungi > Ascomycota > Eurotiomycetes > Onygenales > Arthrodermataceae > Arthroderma > Arthroderma sp. PD_2. Next base: position 23,684 of record JANTQJ010000108.1, read on the forward strand.
TGCGCTGGCGATACGAATCAATCTCAGGCGACAAGGCAAGGCCCCCTTCCGCCTTCTCTTGGTAGGCGTAATTAATAGGATACATATGCACGACGTACCCCTCCCAGCTGAGTATCTGAGTCTTTTGACTTATCGTGGGTACGGGAAATAATATTGAGGATAAAGAAATAATACATGCTTAGCAAGAGGACAAGGGGGAACGTTTTTCTTTCACACCCCCAAGGCAAACCAGGTCGACGGGACGGCACAGGAATGAGGAGAGATACTTTTCATAGTTTGTCTAGGACCTGTTGCTCTCTGCATGTATAGGTCATTTTTCCTACATCCCCCACGGCATCATATTTGCCTCTTTCGCTTCGGTACGTATGTACGAATGTGACGAGGACAGAGAAAAGAGGCAGACCTGAGGTAAGACAGCAAACCTAAGACCTCCGTTCGCCGTCGCTCGCCTATGATCCTGGAGGCTGGAGCTTGCTGCTTGCTGCGTGCCATCTGTGGTTGGTGTAAAGGAGGCTGTAACAAGAAAAGCTACCATTCCACGATCGCTAGTTGGCCGCCGTCGCCCATCCCCATCGCCCATCGCCCATCGCCCGTCCATCGGTCATTCCCCGTTATATTTTCCAAATGCTGGATGCTGTTCGTAAAAGAAAACATGAAACCTCCCTTGGGGCCGTCAGACCAGACAAGAAAGAATCTGTTTGTCCCTCCTACTGCTCTCGTCCTAGTTTCTAGTTTTTGCAGAGCGGTGGATGATCTGCTTACCTCCATAAACATGAAGAGTAGTCGTAGATTTGACTATCGAACCAGTTATCCGCCTTGTGCTGTGGTCATGCTGCTTGTTGGCCTTCATCCTTGTCATAGTGGCAGGATTTGCTTGTAATGTGGACCGCCCATGTTCATAGTCCGAAGATGTACGGATTTCGCTACAAGCCAACGCAGAAAACACGATGTCTCGAGATATATTATGTCAATTCTGGTCTAAAATGTGCTTAGCATGATACATCAATTAAGACACCGGGCACTACACTAACCACCCTAGCTGACTCTCATACATTCAGTCATTCATCGTCGAAAATATGCGTGATGCTGCTGCCGCTGTGCCACCCTTCATGCCGCGTCCAGGTCTGGGGGTGAGAAAGTGAAAAATAAAAAAGAAAAGGATGAAGGATGAAGCGTCTGGTCCAAGGCGGAATAATCAAACTATTCGATCTGTCGTCGTGTCGTTGGCCGAGCTGCGCAGAGGTATCACCCTTTTTGCCGCGATCTGTTGCCTATAGTCCGTCCATCATTCGCCCGTCCCAAATATAAGTTAAGGAAATACATGACTTATACTTCTCGACGGCGTCTTACCAAAGCTCAGCCCGGCCTTCTCTTCGACGCACGCAACAAGGAGTCAAGGCTAGGGGGGGAAACGTGAAGGATCCAATCATCGACGGTGGCCGCGAAGAAAAAACAAGACCGCATGGCCTGGCTCCGTTTCCATATCACGCATTTAGGCCGATATAGGCTACCTGCTTGCATAACTTCGACTCCAATACTCCGTACGCCAGGTCAATAACACCTGGATTCTGGTTTCTCGATGGTATCTCGGCTTTCACCTTCTCAGGCGCCACGCCAGCAACCCAGCATCAAGGTCAAGGGTCCCCACCGGGCCCAGCTTTCCACCGGGCATAACTGATAGCACTTCCTTTGAGCCAGCGAGATACTGATAAATTATGCAGAATATCCATGGTTACTATGAGAGGATTCCCCTACGGTACCGTATACGCACGCTCGGGGGCCCATGGAAGGCTGGATGCTGGATTTGGATGGAATCTCCGGCTTTGCGTCAAGTTGGAACATCGTTCGGACGGACAGGGAATGGCGAAAAAAAGGGCAAAAAGTTACGCCAGCCCGTCTAGTTTGTACGGGGGCTCCGTAACTTTCGTTACATGCTATGGAGTGTGCTATGGGCCTGGATACGCCTGCTGCAGAGTGACTAACTAACGGTGCAAAAAGACGCCTCAGCCGGGCCGGCCATTGGCTGGAATTCCTTTAGATCTCAGATCTCAACACGGCGGAGACAGGCCCAGAGAGCCATAACCACACTCACACTGACATTTGCGAGTAGAAACGGTGGGACAAGAACTTAAAAAGCCCATCAATGACTGCAGCCAAGCACAGTTATTCCACAGCGTGTTTGGCTTGAGGTATGTGATTACCACTGCATCTCCGGGGCCCTGTGATTTGGTTTTAATCCGAGCAAACCGCGACAAGACATTACTATACAGGCGGCGGGGGATGGGAGAAAATGCCTTGTCCAAGATAGGCAGTTTTCTCTTCTTCCTTCGATCGACAATAGTGGAATTTGGACGCAGTCTCCATAGGCAGCATCTCGGCGATCCTCGGATGATTTCAAAAGGGTTAAACAAGCGAAGAAGACTATACATCCTGTTGAACCGAAGACGATTCGTGGGCTATTACGGCATCGCTGCATCCTTTGCGCGGGGTGTCCAAAATGTCCCAGAAGACAAGAGGAGATTATGCCTCACACCGCTCTATTTTTATTAATCGTTCTGCACTACACAAGACAGGAAACTACTGATATCCGGTTCTTGGGGGCGCATGGCGAGAAAAAATTTAGTAATGTTTATGTATGGATTATCTGTTGTGTTAGAGGTGCCAGCATGGTCCTTGATCAGCCTCGTCCCTTGTCAGAAGGTCACATTGATACTCCGTCTCCCTTGCACGGGGCTAACCTCGTTCCTCGATCCTGAAGGGCAACATTAAACCTTGGAGATATTTCTATATTCCAAACCAACACATTATCAAAAAAGCACTTTACGGGGAGGGGCGCGACATCGCCTCGTATCATTCGGTGTATTCTCTACCTCCCGTTTTGCCCGCACTCTGGAAGGTTAGGATATAGATATGGGAGTTCAGGCTCCGCTGGAATAGGAAATGCCGAACGACAGGTTAACTGGGTATTAATGATGGAATGGAGGTGCATCGAAGGGCCCAGCTGGGATGGACTTCGGCTTGTGCGCTCGTTGATTATCTGGGAACCAATCGTAAAGCTCACCAAGCGGCTCTAAGGGCGCAAAAATGAGGGCTTAACGGATGGAATATTCAATATCCTAACGCCCCCTGTTCCCATTATAGCTCGAAATAATGTGCTTATTAAAGCGCATGCCTGATACGCGCATAACCATTTAACAACTTTTTTTATGGAACCCAGGAATACAATCTACGATCGCTCGAACGCCACCTTCAAACTAAACCCGAAGTTTTCTTTTACTTTTCACACACAAAATATCGGGATCACAAGAGATATAAACCATTTAGATCATCTGGCAACGAATAGCGGCTTTTCATACAGGATGATTTGCGTTTTCTTTCGAAGGGCCTCCAACACCCTTTCTTTTGCCTCCTTTGTTTGGCGCTGGGGAAGCAAATAAATGCATCATGAGCTACGGAGTACGGAGCACTTTCTCCGTCCCATCCCTTGTCCGTCCACCATGGAGTGCATAGAGGCGCTTTTGTCCAGCTGCTGGATCATGCGGCATGAGCGGCTAGGCGAATGAGAGACCAGCCCTCCCAACAATAACCCGCTTGCATCTCGTGCATGAAGAATTTATAGGCCCATCCTTGATCTCGACCCTCAACGCCCAAAGGTTGCTAAGCTGGATGCTTTTCACATGTTGGATCTTCATCTGATTCGTACGTTGTTTGCGTGGAGTAGATGGAGAAGAGAAGACGCAAAATAAATTGCTGGCAAATTAACTAGAAAACTGGCCTTTGACGTATCAATAATGCAAGGAACCAACAGAGTTGCAACGGTCTGTGTACTCCATGCTTCGTATCTTGTTTCAATACTTCCTTTCCTGCTTCCCGATATTATTTTGCTTTCTTATTGTATCAAAGAGCAAACCCCGCGATACATCTTCATCTTTCGTTCATACAAGTCCCGAGAAGCCGGTGAATCATGCCGTAGGATTTCAACTGGAAAGATGAAATGAACTCCGAATATCCGTTGGTTGTTGCACCTTGATCCAACAAAGAATGCAGCATCCCTTCTTCGTAACATGGGTAAACTCATCCATCATTTTGAGCTCGGAGCTTGGGCTTCCAGTTAGCCAGGAAGCCTAACTAGCGTTCGCCGTTCTTGGTCGGTTTGTCTAGCAACCTATCCATCTCACAAGCCTCGAGCGCATTCTACTTTGCGTTTGCCGATAAGCAACAGGCAATAGGCAAGATTGTCTGGTTGTTTTCGAAAGGCGTCATTTGGTGCACTACCGAGTTGTGGAGTTATTTGCCTTCGGCACTCTATCTCCGTTGCGTCCTGCAACCCTTTGACTCGAAGTCATCCATGGGTCGGCCAGAAGACACAGAAACTTCATGAAGTCAACTTATCCAGGGGTAAATTTCACGGCATCTACAGGTCACGTGAAGTGGTGTTTCTCTTCTTGATATTTGGTGATCTTTGAGTGGTTCTTCCTGAAATCCAGGGTAAAGAGAGAGAAAAAAAGGAAAGAGGAAGAGGGTCGGAATGAGAAGATGGGATTCGGTTCTTCCGTGCATCAATCACCCACAGAGGACGGAGTAAAATTTCTGAACTCACATTTTCCACTTTATCCTTGCCGTGATGATGGTTTGGCCTCTTGAAGGCATGGAGACTGGGATCGGGGGCCCCCTGTCCATGTAAGGAAGTATTTTTGACAAAATCGTGGCCTTGTTCGCCAATCACAGGTGGATGTGAGGAATTTAGTTGAACGAGGGCAGTGACATCAGCCCCCCAGCTAACAATATGGAGTCTGTTAAGTACCCAAAACACCTTGTACGGAGTTTGTGAACTAGGATTATCGCAGACGTTAACGCATGTCACAGTTGTTGAGAAAACGACCCAACATGCGTCTAAACGTACTATATCAACTCGCCTGCGGGTTACAATCACCGGTCCTGATGCCGCCGTCTTGACAACTTCAAACAATAGTCTCAATTACGTCACGCACGAGAGGGTTCAATTCGGCGGGGTCTCTCCGTCTTCTTGGGAACGGGGAAGCCAACTCGTACGTCCGAAACTCGCAGGATTGATATTTGAATGAGCCGGAAAGTATATATGTGTGCGCGCAGACAGCATATCCCGGGCCCCTGGATCAGCATGTAAAAAAGGTGGCGCAGATTGCATTGATTCACTTGTCGTGGCACTTTGAATGGTT
>JANTQJ010000109.1:0-28717 GCA_032989685.1 Arthroderma sp. PD_2
GGCCCTAGGAGCAGGTGGGCCAACGGCTAAAGGGCCATACAGAGGGCGCAGGAAGGGCCAGAACAACAAGCACCCTTGGATGGGGCCTACGTAAGGCTGCTAGGCCGGGTTTTGCTGGCTCGACAGAGACTCTCCACCTCGCCCTTTGCAATCCCATCTCCACGTTCCCTTGTTCTTGAACGCTGAAGAGTTCTGGCGTGAAGTGGAGGAAGAAACATCTTGAGAAAAAAAAGGGATCGAAGCGAGGCACTTGATAAAGTCACGGGTTCACCGAGGGAGAAAAAAAAAAGAGCGTCACCATCACCGGGACCACCTCCAAGTGTCTAGGAGATCCTGTCTTTCTTTTCTTTTTTTCTTTCTTTTTTCTTTTCAACTCTCGAACAGCTGTCTCCCGCCAATAGCTGACGTCTAGACCTAGTGATATAGCGCAGCCTGTATTGCTTGTCCCCTCGTTTCATCCGTCTTATCTCCAATTTTTTTTTCTTTACTCAAGTTCAGCTTCCGCTTTCCAGTCGCGATAGCTGGTGGCCATTCTCTTCGACCACCACCTCAACTCCAGATATTTCTACTCCGGATACATTTCGACATTCGAACAATGTCCTGGCTGGTCTAGGGACATCTGTTCACACAGCACATTGGACACCCGCGCATGAATTGCTGACGTTGATCGTATCTCATGTCTATTACTGTCATCTACTATTCCGCATAGATCCGCCATTTGATCTATTATCGATTAGGAAACGGCGGATATAAATATTCATTCTTAATAATGGGGGAAATCACAGAGCGGAATGACGGTGCTGACACGTTTTTGGAGCTTCTTTCAGATCCGTTTACTTCTGATGTTCGTTACACCTATCTTTTATCCGGTTGGGGTTTATTAGCTGACGGAAATATTACAATGACTAGCTGAGTTACAACGCTTTTTGGGCCTCACTGGGCACGTCTATCGGTATCACTGTCGGCCTAGCTCTCCTCTTCTCCTTGGTCCGTCCTCGAAACTCTGTGGTTTACGCTCCCAAGGTGAAGCATGCAGACAAAGCTCATGCACCCCCGCCGCTGGGGAAAGGAGTTTTCGCCTGGATAACACCCATAATCAAAGTCAAGGAAGGCGAGCTCGTTGACCGAATAGGCATGGATGCGACTGTGTTTTTACGTTTCATGAGAATGTGTAGGAACATGCTCCTAGTAATGAGCGTGGTGGGATGTCTCATTATGATTCCGGTGAACGTTACTTATAGCCGAAAGGACCTAGCGAAAGACAAGACGCTATTCGACCTTATGACTCCAGGGTTGGTTTGGGGGGAACCACTCTGGGCAAATGTCGCTTGTGCATGGGCACTTGATGTTATAATTATCTACTTCCTTTGGCATAATTATCGCGCCATTCACAGGCTCAGGAAACGTTATTTCCAGAGTCCGGAATATCAGAAGAGCTTGCATGCCAGGACTGTGATGATTACGCACATTCCACCGGCTTATCGGACGGATGAAGGCTTGCTGCGCCTGACTGACGAAGTCAACCCTACAGCCAGTATACCCAGAGCGTCCATTGGCCGAAACATGAGGGAGTTACCAGAACTGATAAAGGAGCATGATACCGTTGTCAGGGAGCTGGAGAAGGTCCTGGCAAAATATTTCAAAGATCCTGATAATCTCCCTCCACACCGCCCAACTTGCAAGCCCTCGAAGAAGGATCGGAGTGGGCGAGACTCGTCCGAAAAGGTAGATGCGATTGACTATCTCACGGAGAGAATACGGAATTTGGAAATGGAAATTAGGCATGTTCGGGAATCCATCGATAAACGAAACGCTATGCCCTACGGCTTTGCGAGTTGGGACACCATTGAGGACGCTCACGCTGTAGCTTATGCGGCTCGAAACAAACATCCGCATGGCACCACCATTAGACAAGCGCCACGGCCGAATGACATTATATGGGATAACCTCGCGTTAACAAAAAGTAACTTAAAGTGGAAACGGTTTATGAATGCCGTCTGGTCGACTATTCTAACGGTTATTTGGATCGCGCCTAATGCCATGATCGCCATCTTTCTAACCACCTTGCCCAATCTCGGGAAGGTGTGGCCTGCATTTCAGTTATCACTGGACAGAAACCGCAAGACCTGGGCCGCTGTCCAAGGTATCGCTTCACCAGCTGTATTGACCTTGGTGTATGTTATACTCCCAACTATATTTCGGCGACTCGCAACTCGGGCTGGGAAGAAGACCAAAACGGCTCGAGAGAGACATGTCATCCATAGTCTCTATGCCTTTTTCGTATTCAACAACTTGGTGGTCTTTTCCTTATTCTCCGCTGCTTGGACAGCGGTGGCTGTGATCATCAAAGCAAAGCAAGACGGTAAAGATGCGTGGGAGGCGCTTCGAGTGGGAGGCTACTTTCAGAATTTTGTGATTACTCTCATAAAAGTCGCTCCGTTCTGGGTCAATTGGCTGTTGCAAAGAAATCTAGGTGCCGCCGTTGACCTCATCCAGATGATCAACATGGTTTGGATCTTCTTCGCAAGAAAATTTCTGAGCCCAACACCACGCAGATCTATCGAATGGACTGCCCCTCCTCCATTCGACTATGCCAGTTATTACAATTACTTCTTGTTTTACGTTACCATCGCCCTCTGCTTTTCTACCTTGCAGCCTATCGTCCTTCCGGTAACGACGCTGTTCTTTGGTGTTGATGCATGTCTGAAGAAGTACCTCCTTTTATATATCTTTGTGACCAAAACGGAGTCCGGAGGCCGCTACTGGCGACTTATTTACAACCGCGTGGTCTTTGCTGTTATCCTCTCCAATTTCGTCACTGCCCTCATTGTTACAGCTCGGGGGACATGGAACATGGTCTTTTGCTTGGTTCCGCTTCCCTTCCTCATGTTAGGGTTCAAATGGTACTGCCGAGCCACCTTCGACAATCAAATGCAGTATTATAACCGCTCGTTAGTCTCTGATCCGGAGGGCATGGCTGACAGTAAGACTTCCAAGAAGATGGTAGAGCGTCTGAGCTCCCGCTTCGGTCACCCTGCCCTATATAAGCCACTTACCACGCCGATGGTCCACGCGAAGGCCGCAGGAGCGCTGGAGAAGATCTTTCAGTCCCGTCAAGGCATGGGCGCCGAGACTGGAGAGTATTCCGATATCGCCATGCACAGAATGTCAGCTACGCGACCAGGAAAGTCGGAAGCTACCCGGGACGCACCGTTCGAGGTTGTTTCTGAAAACCAGCTTGACTTCTCTTACTTCAAGGATCGGCCAGACTTCCGTGATGAGTTTGGTGGCGGGATCTACGGACGACCAGATGATGTGTTTACAGAGAGGTCGCATACTCCTAAGAGCTTTTTGATCGGTGCAGGAGGCTCGCCTAGCTCTTCACGGGCATCATCGCCTACTCCATCAACTTACAGCCAACAGCAAGCGCGTGGCGTTACTTTCCAGGGACCTCATGGAAGATTCCCACAGCTAGCTGATCACCCTGCGTTTCAACCTAATGACACGGAAGAGCCTACTTTCTACACAGCTCCGAACGAAAGTGAACGAGGATTATTGAGCCATGCCCAAACCACACCAGTACGACATGATGGCGACATCGGAAGCATGGATCGATGGCACTCTCATTCATCGGAGCTCCGAGATCAAAGCCCCTCTCGATATGAGCCATACCGGGGCCACCATTAATTATTTTTGGCCTGTCAATCTATCTACATATCTCTTATATCTCCCATGCTTTGATGTGTTTTGAATCATCTCATTTTGGTATTTGGAATTTTCTTGCGTCAGTTTCTTGGGAAAATACTATTGGCCGGTTGTTTCTTTTGGTGTTGTGAAATCGGGTGTCTGAAATCTGCCAACAACAGTATACAGGGCGGTTCTATATTCTTGTAAAGCGTGGTCTGTAGACTTTTGGGTTTCTTGTTAAATATGTTTTTTTTTCTATCTAATGACAATCTATGACGAATTGCAGCTTTACATTTTGATCTTGAATTGGAGACAGACTCGTATTTCCTTCGAAACGAAACTCAGCCTTCCTTTGTTCATCCCGCCAGTCACTTCCGACCTCTAGTATACGCAGAACTTGCTGTGCCACACTTCCTGCACCCTTGTACCTTGTATCTTGGACTTCCCTGACTTTTTTCCCCTTGCTCAGCCAGCCTGTGGCTGTTTTCACGTGACGTGGCTATCTAACGCTGTGCTTATCTCCGCTGGAAAGTCCAACCCCCTGGTAAGCTTAGCTCTCTCCCGCACTTGTGCCCGATGTTGTAAATAACATAAACATTTAATAGATTCACAGCGGCTTGAGTCGTTTCGAGTCTTCAAAAATTATGACTCTGTCTCTGACGACGTCTAACCTGCAACGGGTTCCTTGACATAAGAATACGACACAAGTTGCCGACAGCCTTGTGCAACTGCACAGAAGTACTAGTTATACATCTACCCTGGCGTTGCCATCCGACTGTTGTGCTCCTAAAAATACACACGCAAGAGCGGGCGAGAGAAGATGGGCTGGTACTCTCTCCTCCCGCAGGAGCTTACCGCATTCGAGGGATGGCTGATCCGGTTCTTCGTATGCGTTTTCCCTTTCCTAAACCCCTACTCCGATACTTAGCTATTCAATGACCGTTTAGGGGATTTGTCTAACTTCCTTGCTGTCTCGGAGCATGTGTGACTCTTAGGTTATCCTCGGTACGCTGATTATGGGACCTTTTCTGTTTTTTATCGTATACGACGTCATCCTCTATATATGGCGGGCGGCAACATACGAAATACCGGTCATTGGGGGCCGGGCAAGGGGTAGACGGAGACCAGTTGTCCCCAGCTTTTCTGAGAGACCGAGCGGACGAAGAAGGGCATTCAGCATGACTGGGGTAGAATTCTATGGTTCAAGAAATGAAGCGCCTTCAACCAGGGACATGCAGAGTGAGAACGTTCCTCCGCAGGGAACAGCGCCCGATGCAGCCCTTTCTCGAAGAAAAACCTTTACACTACCTTTGGATACCAGAAGAAATTGAGCACAGTTTCGGGAATCCGAAACCGGAGCCCGCTCAAGCGACAATATGTTGTTGCCGGCCGTCTGCACCAAGGGAAACCCGTGTCAATACTATTCTCGAGGCCATTATACGTCTATCCCTGCCCTGCCTACCGCGGGCACCTTGTCATACAATATCATATCACAGCTAGAATGGCGCTTGTCAGCCTCACCCTGTAAACACGTGTATGATCTCGTGAGAGGTTACCACGTATTACAGCTACTGCTGGGGAAGGGGAAGAGTGCATTCTGCAACCGAATGTTTCTAGAAATACTCCTTCACTCTTGATGGCAGCTTGTGCCTAGTCATCGCAGTTATGGTGATCTGCTATCCATGCCACATGGCCTCTAGGCGGTGATTGAAGGAGTCTTTCCCCACAGCTTCCCATCTCGTTCAAGGCATCAGTGCTTATTGCTAGTTGGTATCGATATGGGGCAAGGGGCGCTCATTAGGCAGGGGAGCCTAACTCAGAGCCTCCAATGCACCCAATAAATAACGCTGGTTGCAGTCCAATCCGCAGGGCATCAGCCCCCGCCTCTTTCAGCTGATCTCTCCCTGGTTTACCCTGTTTGGCCTGTTATGTTACCTCTCTAATCAATCTGGCATATGGATGTTTGTCATAGTCGAAACTCAATATCACTATGAGTTGTCACCATTGTGTGCAACGGATTAATTGACATGATGCTTGAAGCTTACTTGCTGAGGAAGCGATATTTACCCTATAGTTGTTTGTCATTGATAACTGAGATGGCTTCCATGACCTACCTTCGTATATATCAGCGCGGCTTCCCATATCTCCGGGCGGAGCTATCCTTAGACATTGGCCACCAAAATGCTCTGTGCAACACACAAATGCTCCGCATGACAGCCCAGTATGATCTGTTTGTGGCCTCATTCTGTCGTTTTCGTTTGTATGGCCTATGGACTTCCGGGTTTACAGGGGAGCTCCTGGGGAGCAAGGGTAAAGGTTCATCTTCTACAATTGTATTGACAATTGCTTACGGCTACTACTTGCTCTAACCCCATACCCAAGCATGCCTCCTGCAACAACCCGCCTCCCATAAACCGACATGGAGGGCAGAATAAGGCAGTGTGACGACTTAACGTGGTGCAACATTCAGGCCGCCCCATATCCGTATCGTGTATCTTGTTAGCTCTCGGTCTCTTTCTGATAATCTTTGGTGTCAAAATATATTCAAGTCAGTTTCCGGGAAATATATGTCTAGTGCCGAAAAGTCCTACCACATTAGAACCCACGCCCACTCTCCTCGACTAGCTTACGGATCTTAAATTCCGGCCTATTTGAATACCGTTTTCTCATTCACTCCTTCTTCTAGGATACTTCTATCTATCATTCCAAGTCGACTCTACCTCGAATACAGCACGGCAAGACGGGATATAGCCAACACCCTTGCCAGTCATCTCTAATATTCTCTTGTGAACTTATCCAACACCATTCCAGAACGAACATGCTTCCCCGCGGTGATAGATACAGATCATCTCCATTGCCTGGAGGGCCTTACGGACTAGATCCTCGTACTATGACTCCAAACGATATTGAGATCGCTTTGCAGCAGGCCCAACAGGGTGCGCAAGGGTATGACTGCTTTGGAGAACATCCCAGTATGCGTCATTCTCTTAACTCAGCGTCGCCCTACTCCTACCCTCCACGGCAGGAAGAACAGTTAAACTACGGTGCAAGCCAGCACGGAATTCCCCACCACCTAGGAAATAGTCCTAGCCAGAGTGCCAATATTGGCCCACACGACACGAACTTGCCTGAGCTTGTTCGCCGGACAAACCTGGCTGTGTCGCTGGCAAATCATAATATCAACCCTCGAAGCCAGTTCACACAAGTGCACCCCATGATGTGTTTTGATGGGAGGTTTCCTACGGATTTTCGCAGCCCCAAGACCGTTGAGTCGGTCAAGCTTCTAGACGGTGAGCGTTCATCAATGCTCTTATATTTCCTTTTATTCAGTTCTCGACGTTCGTACTAATGATAGCGAGTAAAGTCACCCAACTAGATCGGATATTACAGGAATACAAGCTGCCTTACGACACTCGCTCGATAATGAGCAGCACAAGCTCAAATCTGTTAAGAGACAGCAGAGACTCAATCAGCTCCTCTCGCTTGCGGCAGGCCAAGTTGCAGATCTTATTTGAACATCTGGGGGCCAGCAGAATTGTCGAACAGGAGAGGCAGAAACGGTCTTGACCTATGTAGTATATCTGGATCCCATCTGGATCTTACTCCTCATCCGTTCTCTCCTCCGCTTTCTTGGTAAGCATATATGTTCGGGCTAGTTACAGTTTACCGCTCTCCTATCGATTCTCGACATTTTTTTATGTCCCTTATTCTCATTACTAAAGATGTTGTGATAGTCACGGCTGCTGGAGTCGAAGGGTGTGCTCATTTTGGAACTGTGATGCTATATATGATGAAGGCTTGTCAGCCTATACACCAATTCTTTCCTATCCCCCGGGTGGCTGTCCTTCCATTTGATCCATCTTTCATCGCATATTCACTCCTTTTTTCTGCTGTCTCTTGCTTTTACTCTATACATGTATTTGTGGAGCGAACATGGTGAACGATAGCTTAATGCAAACCTACAACATATAAAGGGAAAAAATATTTAAGTCTTGTCTCCTTTATAATTTTATTAGATAGAACTGTTATATATTAAATCCCGCTCGCCTTTTTAGCTAGACTTGTAGAAACTCAAACTTGCATGGTGACAAAGAACCAGCTGGTCGATTTATGTGGAGAGAATTTAGGGCGTTGTGGAGGACTGGAAAAGGGCCGCCTATTTATAACCGTTAGCTCGTCCCTCGATCTCCGCATCAAGGAGCCCTTCCATCTCGGTTCTATTTTTCTATTTCATCTTTATTCTCCTCTATCCTTTTTTGTTTCTTAAGTTTAAATATCACGATCCTGAGCTTTCATAATTTCCAGCCAGTCGTTCCGGTGTTGCCCGTTTATGATAGATACCCATAGCTTTACGGCTTATTTGATCCTCATTCAACAGATTGCGTATCGGTAATTTCTCGGCTGAATACTGCTGTATTTCTATATTTTTACGCAAAAAGAGAAAAAGAAAGACCATGGAGAAGGCGGTATCCATCATCACGTTCTACTGGGGCTCAATGTCGGAGTTCTTGGTCCGAACAATATCTCAATTGCCAACGACGAATGTCATTCTGATCGTGTCTATGTTGGGCATGGTGTGGTATAGAGCTCGATACGGCGGAGCGGTATGTTATCCTTGATCTAATTTCAGTGTCCGTGTTACTGATGATATTTTAGAAAACTCCCGGAGAGAGTCGCAAGCTCACCGTAGTAGCCGAAGATGATTTCCCTCCTATTGAACCTCATAATAAGTTTAGTTGGGAGGCTACGGAGCCACTGCAGCTTCGACCGTACAAACCAAAGTACAACCTTACAATGGGTGAGATATTCTCCTTGTTACATCTCTCTGAGAGTCCTCAGCATTTAATCGTGGCTATAAGAAGGAAGTTAACTAACCTGCACTTTTTAACAGCGCTTGAGAACCTTGAGCCAAGCGAATTGATACCCGTAGATAAGGAATACAGAGACAGAATCTCTGAGCGCCAAAAGGTCCTCAAGGAGCATTATGATATTGCCCTGGGTATACACTCCAAACATGGCTCTGAAAAGGAGTTGGTGCACTCTGGCACAGACACCCCGCTATCTCACGATGCTATCTGCGAATTATATGAGTTTGTTATGGGGATTTATCTCCCTAACCGATATCCCACGATGTTTACATTGATAGAAGCAAAATATGAATCTGGAAAGGCGTTCATGTTGCAAAATAAGGTGACAGGGGAGGTCCTACCAGCGAGTGTTTCTCGAGGCCGTCCATTAGTTAAGGCATTGGAAACACTGGCCAGGACGATTGATGAGGACATGCTTATTCTACTACCAGCTGAGGGTGAGGAAAAACCAACGAAAAGGAGTGAGGAGGGACTAAGAGATAGAAGAAAAGGGAAAGGGGGCGAACCATTTACTGCCCCCTCTAAGAATAACGGAGACACCAAATACGTCCTTCAAGCCTACGTGACATGCTTTCCTTCTGGCTTCAATACTCGAGAGAAATTAGGCAAACAGCTTACCACCATACATGACCCGGTGCCAGGGTACAAGGAGAAGCTCGAGAAGAGCATGGATCGGTATTTCGAGAAACTAGAGGTCGGGAAATTCATGAAACGAGTTAATTGGACCGTCACCACGGGGGCTGAACTCTTCTCTGCCTTTGGAGACATTCACGTTTCGAAAAACGAGGAACTGAGACCGCTGAGTCTTGAGGAATTGGACCTTGATGATGTAGGTTCCTTCTGAATAATACATGCCCCCTCCGTTCCCCTTTCTTCCGATGGGCTATGATATGGCTGTGGGATGCGACTAATCGTTACATATCTAGACATTCTTGCGCTGCGAACGACAAACGCTTTATCGGCTACCCAAGTCTGGGGCTATTGTGTTTTCGATCCATACCTATAGATACCCAATTCGGCAGATCAAGGAGGAAGGTTCCGGTGAGGAGCTTGCTGCAGCAATTGATGGTATAGAAGCAGGGAATATCCCTCAAATGGGAAAATATAAACGGGTCCCAGTGTGGGGGAAGGCGGTTAAAGAATATCTGAGGAGTTGAAAACATTCAGTTTACCCTATTTCAATGGTTAGCTCCTGGCAGGTTTGGCAGTGTGACGGTGTACTCTATATACTTACCTTGAGACTCTTTAGCATTACTTTCATCATGATTTGTCTTTCTTGCTGAATTTGAATCAATGGTAATGATACCGAATATTGTGTGTCTATCTTGGGTAGCACTAAGCGGCTGATATCAATCTACTAAACCATTGCATAACCAATAACAACGACAACCCCTCTGCTCAAAAAGGGTAAGTATTGAGGATCAATCAACGGTCTTTTGTGGAGAGTGGTTAACTAGTTATTTGCAGTGGCAATCTCAGCGGCTTCTTGTTACGATTGTAAGAACATCATCTAAAAAGTGGAATTATCTTGCCATTGTACGGGTAGGGATGGTGTGGCTGACACAAGTGCTGAACTTGAGTTAAGTCTAGACCGTAATTCTGTCAATTTTGGTGGTTGACCATTATATAGAAGACATGGTTGCAAACTACAATGGGGTTCTTAATTGCTATGGATTTTCAGGATGATGTCACGGCTGCTAGAAGGCATTAGGTAATGATTATATATGCTGAAGACTACGATATCTACAAACAACTACGTAGTTATAACCACTGATTAACTGGCTGAGCGGGCCTCTATGCACTAGGCGGCGAAGAGTTGAAGTATCATAGGCCAAGGAATTACACATGTTTGTTATATCTAATCAGATTTCCGACTATGAGTTACGATATTCAGGATTGTAAAGTAAAATACAACTCGACAACCAGGGTACAAGCAACAAACAAGAGAGAAAAATCTAACGCACAAGAAATCAAGAATATTAAATGTGAGTGTTATTCAGGAAGCCTTGAGAATGATGCTATATCGCTTGCTTGCAGTTGAGAGAATATGACTGGAACAGCAGAAGAAGCAGTGCAATCAATATGCAGAAAAAAGCAGGGGGGGAATAACCGGTTGCCCGAAAGGAGTGTCAGAGGCAATGACGAAAGAAGCTTTTGTAATGGTGGGTGGGATGAGGGTAGTAGGAGCGTGCCTGTGAGTTGAAAGATTGAACGTAGATGAGAGTGGAAAAGGGATTATTAAATTACCCACTTTTTGCACTTTAGATTTGGGCATGAGGAGGGATGCGATGTATGGATGCAATAGAGAAGTTGTGGGGGAGTTGATCAAAGTAAAAACGGATCAGTATGCGCAAAAGGCATATAACGTAGTCATAAAAGGGAGTGTAAGTGTTTGAAAAAAAAAATTGTAATGATTCCAGGTCCAGATTCCCGCACGCCAGTGATAAACGTCAAAAATACAGCAAGGAGATGACTCGTAAAAAAAGAATAAAGAAAAAGTACCCAAGCTAAAAGCCTCCGCATGAGTGTTGTGAGTGTTGATAAATCGTGCAAGTGATTTAGAGGTCAGAGTCGCAAGATCCACGTAACACATCGCATCATCAGGACGGATTCGTTCAGAAATTGGAAGCCGGGTTGACAGGTCCTGGCTTATGGTACTGGTCGAGAGTCGACTTGAATGGGCTGTTTCCAGGGGCTTCGTGGGTCTGAGAACCCACAGCGGCACCGGTCTGGATCAGATCATCATCATCGCCGCCAGCCCGAGCATTTCTCTTGCGTCGTAGTCTGAAGAAGACGATGGCTAGACCGCCGAGGATGATGGCACCGCCAACACCAACGACGACACCGATGATGGTGTTGCGAGTGGTAGGGCTCATTCCACCACCGCTACCACCGTTTCCGCCACCTCCTACGGTGGGTTCAGGTGGTGGGGTAGAAACGGACGAGAAGGTCGACTGAGTGACGGCCCCATCACTGTTGGTGTATGTCTCGATGACTATGATTGTAGTGGGAGTCGGAGTCGGCCTTGGAGTGGATGTGGGCCTGGGAGACTGGCTGGTTGGAGTATCGTTTGGGCGGGTTGGAGTGTTTGAAGGCTTATCAGTCGGCGTTGGCTGGTTGCCTGTGGGAGTCGGGGTTGGAGTAGAGGTTGGAGTCGTAGGCGTATCTGGCTTAGACGGCGAAGGCGTATCGCTTGGTTCAGGGTCAGAAGTTGGAGACGGCGTTGGCTCGTCTGAGGTGGTGGGCGGGTCGTCAGACGTAGGCTTATCGGTGGGAGTTGATGGAGGCGTCGACGTAGGCTTGTCTGATGTTGTTGGCGTGTTCTTGTCTTCCTCGTCATCATCGTTGTCCGACTTTGGCGGGTCAGCAGGAGTCGGGAGAGGCAGTTTATTATTGCTATTGTCAGTGGCAGAGTTGTCTCCGCTTAGTATCTGGCGACGGTGGCGGCCATGACGGTTCATGGGCTGTTGAGCGGCAACGACGACAGCCAGGAGGGCGACGCAGAGAAGGACGAAGGAGAACCGCGATGACCACCGCATCGTGTCGTTTTGCTGTGTAGCTTGTGGTTGAGAGTCTCAGAACTGATATTTTGATATCTTGACGGTGCGATCCGCCAGTTCCGCGCAAGGACCTATCCTATGCTTCTCGTGACGAACGAGTGTCAAGTGAGTGCCAAAGTGAGCGTTGGGAGTTAAGAGAAAGTGGAAGTAGAAGTAGTAAAGAGAGAAAGAAATAGAAAGCCCTGAAGCGAGTGTCAGATGAACGAGTGACGGCTTGGAGAGAGAGTCCAACGAGCGATGTAACTTCTTCTTCTTCTTCTTCTTCCTGCGCCAAAAAAGTTCAGGGGAAAGAGTCCGAAAGAGGAAAAAGTGAGACAGGCTGAAGGATTGGTCACGGGACTGATTATCTAAGCTGTACCTGTTGTACCGTCGCGTATCGGGTGTGTATCCGTGGTCTTGATTCGGGTGCCCTGATTGGTTTTTGGCGCGTGCCTGGCCCATCAACTATCGTTACCGCCCGTACCACTATTGTACCACAGCGTATCGGCCCCGCCCCATTCTTAGTATGCTTATCTAATAATGCTGACTAAGTTACAGTTACATCCAAAGGAAGAAAAAGACGAAGAAGACGAAGAAGAAGAAGAAGATGCAACTCTGCGATGGACTGAGGAAGATAAGAGGAAGAAAAGCATAGCCTCCTCGGGGCTGCGATGGCACGGCGACTATCATGCAACCCTTCGTGTTGTAAGATGATCTGCTGCCCGATAATTATAGGAGCTGAAACTCTCATGTTTGATCTTCAGCTCGAAGCGCCAAAGCACATGTGCAGTGTCCAGCATACGGAGGACTCTATCATGCAATTGCTTATTTGATCGGCTGAAACTACCAGGGACCCTTCCATCCATGCTTGAAGAGGGACGAATATATTTAGAATCATGAACCCGACTGTCCTGACGTCAGCAGGCCAATTTCACTAGGGAGGAGTCTGTCACTACTACGCTTTGGATGCGACACTCGTCAAGCCAAAAAACAAATATTAGATATTATGAAGGCAATCGCCGAAAAATCAACAGAAATGGGAGAGAAAAGGAAAGCAGAAAGGATATATTAAGTCATGAAATCATGAAGTCACAGAAACCAATACAGTCCCCGGCGCCAAAAGCTCGAATGAGTTGCAAATCCTTTTGTGTTGTATATGTTTTGTAATGCATTTTTCCCCTTCAGGCGCCCAAATTATCAACGCCGCAGATTCAGGTCCTGATAGATTGTGAGAATAGGAGATGAAGAAACCGGATTGTGTCAAAGGAGGATGACCCTGAATGAGGGTCTTATGAATGGAGATGTCTATTCCTCCTACACAGAGGTTGTAGGTCTCGGTGAAGAAGAGGTGCAATGGCATCAAAAATCGCGCTAGAAGCATCGGGGTTGAAGGTGTCGTTGGTCATGCCATTTAGCGACAGGGACGGATAGAGTCCATCCCCATCCGCTGTCCTCTCTGGAAAAATGGGGGGTCAGCACGACTTCAATCACGACGCATGAACGAGGCGAATTTATGGCGTACTTACCGACGACGTTTCGCGCGATATCCAACAGACCACATATCAGCCTCGAATTATACCTGTTCAGCTGAAGACCCTGTGACCAAGTGCTGAGAGTATCCAGTTGTTGTTGTTGACGCTCTTTCGAATCCTTAGTTATCGCCTTGATCGTCTTTCGGAAAGTCGAGTATATCAATTCGTTGATAGAGTCATTCATATCATCTATCTCGGCTTTGATGGAAGGGTCGTTGGCAGCACCACAAAGGGGCCTGGAGCATATGGACTGGTAAAAGTGACCGGAAAGAGACACAAAGACAAACGTGGCCATAATATGTCCGATATATTGCTTCCTCTTCATCCATACCAAATGGTCTAGATGCTCGGATATATCACTGACAAGGGGCACCAAAACACCTTGCACCACTGATCTGAATTGATGTGCTACCTCTATCCGTTCGTCTTCGTCTTTGAGTCCTTCTCCGCCAACCGTTAACGAGGTAGACGTCAGATATACTGCGAAAAACAGCCTAGCAGACTTTTGCAGCATGGCATTCGAATTTATCTCTTCCCCGGGTGTATGTGATACAGCATCCGCACAAACAGCAACGCAGAAATCACAAACCACACCCAGGGCCTTAAGGGCCCAGTCATGAGAGCCACAAAATACCCGCTCGCAGGAATGTCTAAGATAGGTGCTTGAAACACTGTCGAGCCATTGGTTCAAGAGTATCGGCATCTTCTCGTGACCATCACGCAGGTATATCGCAGGTCTTTGAGTAATGTGGGCAGATGTGCATCGCTCAACTCCTCCTACGTGAGGTAGCTCGGGAGAATATGCGGGTCGAAGGTTGGGTTTAACTCGCGCAACTAGGAGGGAGAAGGATGGTCCAATTCCCGCTGATAGTTGGACAAGAAACTCCTCCGGCTCCTCACCACCATCTGCTTCTCCTTCTGCTTTATTCTCTTGTTCTTTTCTTTGTTTTCGATCTGCATCGACCAAACTCTTTTGTTTTGTCCTAAACCAAGCTAGAAATTTTTCTAGAAATGGAAGAAAATTAGCAATTGTCAGTGAAAGTACACGAAGCCTGTCTATATATACCTTGAAGAAGAGCCTTCGCCAACACCACTATTCTAGGTGTACGGCAGGGCAAGTTGAAGGATCTTGAGTTTCTAACTCTCAGACATTCGTTGCATGGCAATCCGCCGGTACACTACCCAGGTTAGCTATTGCAGGCCAGAGACATTGACAGGAGAATTACCGATTTCTTGAAAATTCGACACCTCCAGCAACGCTGCCGAAGACCTGTCTGATGTGGCATTGGGGCAGCTTCACTCTCGAGGGTGGGCGGGTCACCACTACCATTTCCTCCGCTCATTTCCCTACTACCACTGACCCCTGATCCTACATCTCGTTGGTCATGCGATATAGAGGCATTGCCAGAAGAGCTTGGTCGCGTGATATCCCTACCCTCACTCCGTTGTATGGACTGCCGAGTAACTGGGGCAGGTGCAATGACCCGTGGCGGATGTATGCGATGTGGATACCAAGGTGTGGCTGGCCGAACACAACTACGCTCCTGTGTAAATTCGCGGATAGCAGTTGAATCGACGGCGTGGTCCTCAGTAGGAGGATTGCCTATACCAGTATATAAGGTTAGTTGCTGTTCCTGAATATTGACACCCAAGAATACACATACCGTTATCCTTAGCCAGAGAGGCCAAGATATCCTGCGCAGGACCCTCGTCACACCATGTAGGATAGGCTGGCGATTCATTCCTCCGAGTTAGGAGCTGGGGATTGATACATTCCACGTTACTGGTGTACTCAAGAGGATGAGGTGCTAGTGTAAAGCTGCCGGTGCCCGTTTCCCCACTTGAACCCCAGGTCAGAGAGGGTACGGCTCCGGGACGGCCACTCCCCAGAGTCTCGTCGGCAAGGAAAGATGGGCCAAGGTATTGAGGATGTCTCCTCCTGGCGTAGGGAGAATAGTCTGTGAACGGCGAAGCAGGCCTTTGGGATATCCCTTGGGCGTGGACGTCAGCTAGAACATCCTCGTCGGTGTTCCTAAAGACGGTGTTTCCTGTAATATCACCATCCCATTGAATCCCATCACCCAACTGAAGACAATCTGCATCAAAATCAGGTGAATTGGCCATCTGTACGAAGCCGGTAAGCTCTACCAACAGATATAAGCGGGAGAGAGAGATAGGATTGATTAAGTCTACCCTGAAGTTTATAGTTTATACTCCTGAGGATAAACAGTGCCTGATATCAGGTACAAAAGCTTGCAATAGCGAGATGCCTTTAAGAAAAGGACCGTCACCGATATGACAGCTATCGAGCAGCTGTATTTTCTCTCCAGGCCGCTTGGGTGAGAGATGACGGGAACGGGGGACCAATAACTGCTCTATAACATAATCGTGCATAACCGCAGTTCAGGGTAGCAGTAAGTGGCAATCGTCACGCTCCCCGGAAAGCTAGGCCAACCCGTTCGTACAATCAGACATACAGCAAAGTGTATGGCTCTAAGAGAGAGAAAGTCAGTGTTAGTAGCTGTAGGAAGCGTATAGCTCGCAAGCACACCACTCCCATATGCGAATTAAGGGTAAGGTCTAGCAATGCCCTTGATTTGGAGGCCACTGTAGGCAAGCCAGATCGAGCAACTTCGTCATCATTCCCTTGGGGAGCGCAGTACACCGCTGTTGGGCAGAATCTCTAGCGTTCTTTTCTCGTTCTTGCGGTAATGAAGAGCGGCGGCCTGGCCAGGCGGAGAACGTCCGGTACTTGTCGAACCCATCGGGCTAGGACTTCCAAAGTAAACAAATAATCCCGAGCACATTCTCATTATGACTTGAATTCCCTCGATAGACGAGTTTATCGCTATCCATCTCAGATTCGTGAGTGATCTGATTGAATTGAGGGGATGTGATATCCTTGCAGATTGCCAAGAATCCCCTCAAGTGAGCTCCAAGCATGAGGCGAGGCGCAGGAAACATATTATGTAGACGCTGCTCGTGCTCGCCGATAGCTTGCAGTTCGTCACAGATTTCCTTAGGTGGCCTGCATCATCTTTCCTGGCACTAGCAATCCCCTTCGAGAAGATGGCAGAGATTCACTCCGGTGAAGAAAAAACAGGCAAGAGCAAGCATGTCTGTTTGACCGATTGGTTGCCAGCCCAACCATACAACTGGCGAATAGTATCCCAAGGCTTCACTCCAATTGGCATGCTTCATGTCCATTCATACCCCATCTCAAGGGACTTTGCTTGAGATTTTCGTTGGATATACGGAGTACTTTCGTGTCGAGAATCAACCACAACAAAAGATTTTGTTGAAATCGGCCTTTTGCTGGATATAGGGCCTCAAGGAATAGCCACATACATACTCAAGCACTCTTCTAGTCAAACAGAGAGGTAGAGTGTGGCGAAGAGCGCCCATTATCTGCGCAAAAGGTGTTTATCTTGTTAAAGCGACCTCCAAAAAGTGATTTGTATATTGGATTCCTTCGGGGTTTTTGGTGACTCTTTGATGTTTTGACAGGATCAAAGAAATGCAGGTCGTACCAAAGTGCCAAACGTGTCAACTTTCAAATGGGGGAGAAGCTTGAAGCTGCTATTGGAGATACAATGCGCCCTTCCGTTAGACCTGCATGGAGTTTAATAGTGAAAGAGTCACACAGGATCATCTCTCTGCCTTAGCATCTCTGAAAGCCCAGCAGCCGAGATAGTCCTTTGTTTAAACAAGTCTTCCTCGCATAATGTCAGACATGATATTCAGATATCAGCAACAAATTTTATAGGAGAATTCAAAAGGTAACAAACCGCGTCTAGTTAAAAGTAATTTTTTTAAAAGTTACTCTTCTTACTTAAGCGGATCGGCTTTTGACCTTTTAGGCAGTATGTGTACCCCCTAATTAGGCAACCCTTTCTACACTTTCTCTTTCTCCTGTTCGCTTCTCCTATTTCTCTCCCTTGCTATGTTTGCCTCTTCTTTCTATCTTTCTACTTCTCTCTTCTACCCCCTTCATCATGTCTTCCACCACCTCTTCACCGTGCTTCTTCTCCATCCACTGGTTTGTCCCTGATTACAAATATCCGTCAATTCACGTGACTGCTTGTAATGAAATTGCCGCTCTCTAATTGGCTGCCAAGGCCCGTTGCGGCTGGAACTAAAACTGACCAATCAGAGCGATCGTCACTATGCATGACCACTTGCAGATGGATGACTAAGCTCGGCCCCGAAGCAGCTGCTTTCTCCTTCGCTCTTCTTCTTCTCCGTCTTCTTCCACCTCCTCCAATCCATCTCGCTGTCCTTTTAGCATCATCATTCTCTTCGCACATCAGTCAATTGCCACTCGCTTAGGCTGTCTCATACAATGGCTTCTGTCGCCCGTAACCTCTCCAGAGCGTTTGCTCGCGGTGCCACACCCGTTACCTCGTCCTCCGTCAGATCCTCGGCAACTCGTAACACTGCCCGATTCGCCCTTCCTGCACAAACCTACAGAGCTTCTTCGCGAAGGGGTTATTCCTCTGCCGCTGAGCCTCCAAAGTCCTCCTCTGGTATCTACTGGGCTCTCGGAGCTGTAGTCTTTGCTGCTGGTGGTACCTACTACTACCTGAACAACGAGAGCTTCTCTGCTGCTCAAAAGCCTTTCGTCCCAACCAAGGAAGACTACCAGAAGGTCTACGATGAGATTGCGCATCTACTCGTAGAGAAGGATGACTACGATGATGGCAGTTACGGCCCTGTAAGGCTTCCCCCCCCCCCCCCTCTAACTGACCCCGAAGACAAACGGTTGCTGACCCGTTACGTCTTTTAATAGGTTCTCGTTCGTTTGGCCTGGCACGCGTCTGGCACCTACTGCAAGGATACCAAGACTGGAGGAAGCAATGGAGCTACCATGAGATTCAACCCCGAGGCTGCTCACGGAGCCAACGCTGGTCTCAAGCATGCCCGTGACTTCTTGGAGCCCGTCAAGGGTGAGTCTTGATCTGAATTTTTTTCAGTACCGATAAAACTCTATCAATAAGAGTACCACTAACATCGTTGATTCCAATGTAGCCAAATTCCCATGGATCTCATACTCTGATCTCTGGACCCTTGCTGGTGCCTGTGCCATCCAGGAGCTGCAAGGCCCCACTATCCCATGGAGACCTGGCCGCAAGGACGGTGACGCCGCTGCTTGTACCCCAGACGGCCGCCTTCCTGACGCCTCCAAGGACCAGAAGCACATCCGAGACATCTTCGGCCGCATGGGCTTCGATGACCGCGAGATGGTCGCTCTCTCCGGCGCTCACGCTCTTGGTCGTGCCCATGCCGACCGATCTGGCTATGACGGTCCATGGGACTTCAGCCCTACCGTCATGACCAACGAGTTCTTCAAGCTCTTGCTCTCTGAGAAGTGGGTTAACAAGAAGGTACGTTTATCATCACTAGTCTTTGTTCCCACACTTCGGGCATGAACTAATTTGAATCACAGTGGTCCGGGCCTTCCCAACTCACTGACAACAAGACCAAGACCTTGATGATGCTTCCCACCGACATGGCCCTGGTTAAGGACCGTGAATTCAAGAAGCACGTCGAGCGCTACGCCAAGGACTCGGACGTTTTCTTCAAGGAATTCTCTGATGTTTTCGTCAAGCTCCTCGAACTCGGTGTCCCATTCGAGTCTAAGCCAGAGGATCGATATGTCTTCAAGACCTCCGAGTAAACCTATCAACTGACCAGGTCCATGTCACAAAATGGTCTTTAAAAAAAGACGAAAAGAGAAATGGAAGATTATTTTGGCTCCGTTTGTATGAGTTAACGTTACAACAGCTTCCTCTCCTTCGTTCATGTATCACTTCTATCTACTTTCCCTTTCTTTACGCAAATACCTCGTTTGTTTGCTTGTATCGGTTAAATATCCACACTACCTAGATTCGTTTACCTAGATCCATTTAACTTAGCGTCTTTTCATCAATTCAGGATTCTTCAAGACCCCTCACCCACGTTATAACCTTCCAGTGGTTTCAACACCTCTTGGTTACTCACTTTGTTACTTCGGTTGTCTGCTTTCAAGCTCTATATACGTCATTTTCTATGACGGACCAATCTCCACTCTTGATGCTATTTTTGTTGGATCAGCTCATGAAACAATGAAAGAGACGCCGAAAAAATTATGGAGCTGTTGGTTATATGTATATAAATATTACCTTTGTGTTTCTACCCATACCCAGCCCTATATTACATATGTTATCCATCCATAGAAATTTAAATCTCCTAGTTGGATTTCCTCTCTCTTCTGAAGCCACCACCTGTTTCTCGCTGGCCCTTAAAACTTCCCAAGCACCAACTGCTTGATCATCAGGTCTGCAGTCAAATAACAGGTCTTCCAAAGGTTGACAAAGTCAAGATTACTAGTAAACACCTCCACCAGTCCGAACGGAAGCATACTTGGGATCCAGCCTATAAACCACCCCGGCGTCCATATTAGCATTTCACTCTCTACTCTTTTCCGTAAACGAGGAATTTACTCACCCTGCGCCAGCTCCAAAGCCCATCCATCCATAGCATAATGAATCGACTGCCCTCTCGGCAAGTGGTTCACATCTCCAGGCATGTATGTCGTCGCTTCCAGCTGTCCAGGTCTATATCCCTTCTCAGTTCCGTTAAGAATGACAAAGTAGTCATCTGCCAAGTGAAGGCCGGAATGTCCATTAGAGTAGATAGGCGTGCCGTAAAAAATCAGGTATTCTGTGACCGATGCGTGGAGAATAACAAACGCTCCCATCGCGCTTCCGTGGTTGCTATTCATATTGTTAGTCTCTATCAAGCATTCATCCCGGTGCAGAGCTATAGTAATTCAACATCATCAAGAAAGGCAGAGAAAGGATGAATGTAAGGGAGGTATACCTCCATATCCACTTATCTGTGTCTGTGGTAAAGGGCGCAACATGCTGGCTGCCATATTCCTCTCGAAGCGCATTGTTCAAATCCACCATTAACGCAGTAACATTATTAGGGTGTCGGCTGATTGACGCTTTCGCCAGCTCTTGTAGTCTTGCAGGCTTGAATATGTAGAAGCTGCTGAGATTCGAGTCCAGCCAGTAGAAGAGGACGGTAAGGAGGGACAAGGTCCCGATCAGAGTGCCGGCGCGCATTAGATATGAGATAACCCGGTAGCCTGGTATAGAGTGTACGAACGAACAACCAACTGAACAGCTATGTCCAGAACTTTTTGTAGTGGTAGATAGAAAGAAAGTATTCGATGCGCATCTGGATAATGCTGGGGGAGGGCAGCAATATTTAAACTAACGCGTCTTAAGTCATGGAGCTGGATTCTCGGGGGATCAGCTTGTTCCTCTATTTTCGGCCTCGGAAAGGAGCTGAATTGCATGGGCTGATGCAAGTAGCACAGGGAATTCTGCTTTGATATAAAGGACCAGCTTTCGCCATCAATATCATTAGCAGCTACAGAGAGCTCACTCGACCGTATTATTTAAAGACAGGCAGCTTCAATGCTCAATTCACGTTATAGCTGAAGCTCTGGCCTGGCAGCAAGTTGCTTCTTGTTCATAATTAGAAAAAAAAAAAAAGCTGACTAAGCCGATGCAGCACATTTGATTATCCCGCGATATTGACCATGGCAAGACTTGCTCAAGTTTTGTCGATGGCCTCAAGCGTGAATCACTGTGAGAAATAGCTGCTTCTTCTCGAATGGCCCGCTCAGACCCTGGCTCTGGGGTTATTTCGCATTATGAAATCCTTCACCTACCACACCCTCCAGTCTCGCTGAGGAAACAAGATATCAAGGCAGCCTATCATCGCGCATTACTCCAATATCATCCCGATAAATCTGGCTCGTCGACACCATCATCACCCGGAGAAAAGACCGGCAGATTGCAGGCCCTGTCCAGCGGAATATATACACCGAAATCTGCGGCACTTCGCACTGTTGATCAAATAAAAACGGCCTATAAGGTGCTCTCCAACCCCGCAACAAAAGCGGAGTACGACCAACTGCTACTGCTCTCAGGGTTCCGGAAATCCGGTACGACTACTGGCCGAAACGAGGATGGCGATTTGGTATTCCGCACTGGCCTAGAGGTTCTTGACCTCGACGACATGGCAATGGAAACCGTTGTTATCCAGGCAGATGGACATGGAGAACAGGATACGATGGAGACGTGGTATCGAGGGTGCCGGTGTGGTGACAAGAAGGGGTTCATGGTGACCGAGGAAGATTTGGAGAAGGAGATCGAGAAGGGAGAGATTATAATTGGGTGTCGAGGGTGTAGCTTGTGGGCAAAAGTGGTGTTTGCAGTTCATGAGAATATGGATGGGTGAATTCTGGAGGTCAATATCAGACGACTGCTTTATGGAGAGAACTCTATCTGCATGCAAATTGGCAGCAGGACTAGGGTTGGTTCTTCCGGGGGGGTACAAGCACCTTACAGCGTACCTCCTGCCGGCTCTTGCTGCTAGATACGGCGGCCACTTGAAAAGGTGATTAGGCCCGGGTGTCGATATACGTGTCACGGGAGACAATATCGGCTTATGGGGGCTACGGAATACCATATTCATGTCTACATGTTGCGGCTGCCTTCTATCAGCAACAGTGATCGATCGATATACTATCCGAGTATGGGCTGACATGGCGTCAAGAGCCTATTTGCTTTGACGATCCATATATCTCTGAGCCATGATACGCTTACTCTTGAGCGGGCGCTGGCGGTAGGTGCTTATCCTAGGCCTGATGTACATCTACGCTATGAAGACTTTCTTGGGCGGAGTATTATATCAGTGGATGCGCGCAACATATTGATCGTTGACATAGAGATACTGCAATCGATCCTGTCTAGACAAGCTATATCAGGAATCCTCGAAAAAATGTGTGCAGTTTAGCCACTCACTCTTTGGCTGGAGTACAAGGATAATTAGGTCAGTGGAGAGAGTATCGAGATTTGAATTTAATTGTGCAGTGGAAACAATAGAAGAAAACAATGCATTCTCGTCAGTTAGAAATATATCCTACTTATTGAAGCTATCAAATGATTATATTAGAAGTATTTGTTAGTCATGTATGTAGATCTGGCAGCTATATGCACCTTTAAGTTGCTTCACAATCCCCCATATTTGTGCAGTGAAGAAATAGAAATCAAACATAATAAACTTAAAGTCTTATCCCAGATACAGCTACTCAATCTATCACTATAAAATCTGTGCATTTGATAATAAAAGTGGTTGTATCGTAGCTTAAGCATCTGCCTAATGCAATATTGATGTTTAGTCAATAAATAAAAGTTAAGTTAAATATTTACAGTCGCGTTTGTCAACGTGCTTGGAAATCAGAACAAGTCACCTTCATCTCACAAACTAACCACTCCAAAGCTCAAAATGTCGAAAACTGTTGAGATCACATCTACAGAGCAGTTTCTAACGCTGCTCTCATCTACTCCTGTCCTAATAGCAGACTGTAAGCTATTCCTATTGATCCGTACAAGCTTTATCGGCGTGCCCCTCGTCACCCCCACCATCAACGTCCAAGTTCAACTTGAGCAGCCGCGTTTCTTCATCTCTTCTTCATTATGCTCCCTAACTAACCTGCTTACTTTATTATAGTCTATGCGGACTGGTGTGGGCCATGTAAAGCGATAGCTCCAGTGTTCGAGAGCCTCTCGGGGCAGCACTCAGGCCCAAAGGTGAAGTTCGTCAAGGTCAATGTCGACAACCAACAGGAGGTCGCGGGTCTCTTCAATGTCACGGCGTATGTATTTGGCGTATATCCCATACAACACTCAAGATATCTCCCGTGGCGGCGAGGGAGAGACAAGGGCTAACGTGTACTCTTTCCTGAGATAGCATGCCTACATTCGTGATCTTCAAAGATGGCGAAGTCTTGCGAGAAGTGAAAGGAGCAGGAAAGGATGCTCTCACCAATGCCGTTACGCTAGGTGTGCGGGCTGCCAACGGCGAAGCTGGCGCGTCCTCGGGCGTAGCGGGTGGTGATGGCACAGCCTGGCTAGGCGCTTCAGTCCCAAGGGGTTACCAGGATATTACCGATGAAGTGGAAGTGAAGGGCATAGATATGCTTAACCGGGACGACGAGGCGGGACTCGGAAGATGCCTATTCGACACCCAAGTACCAAGGACAATTGCTGCAGCCAACACAGCTGACAAAGGGAAAGCAAAGGAAGAGATAAAACCAGACTGGGTCGAAAGTGATACAGACGAGCAGTTAATTGTGTTCATGCCCTTCCAATCCTCTATCAAGATCCATTCTCTACAAATCACATCGCTCCCTCCATATAGTGATGACGAAGAAGCGCCTATGCGACCAAAGACGTTAAAGCTCTTCACGAACCACTCACATATCATCGGATTTGAGGACGCGGACGAGATAACTCCTGTCCAAACCTGCGAGATATCGCCCAAGGATTGGGACCCAAAGACAGGCACGGCAAAGGTCGAGCTCCGCTATGTCAAGTTCCAACGAGTGTCTTCCTTGGTTGTATATTTCGTTGACGGTGATGGAGACGGTGAGAAGATAAGAGTAGACCGTCTAAGGTTGTTCGGCGAGAAAGGAGAAAAGCGAGAGGGCACCATAGAGAAGGTTGGTGATGCAGGAGAGTAAAATAGTTTATTGTACGAAGCACCAACCCAGTATTCCTACGAATTGTCTTTTACCAGCCATCAATTGAAGCATTCCAGGATGCAGATGCGTACGCAGTACTTATCACACGAATAAAATTTCAATTCCCAAAGATACTCTAGCTAAGATACACACACAAAAAGGTGTACGAAAAAGGAGTGTTTGATCCCAAACCAAATGGCCATTCCAGTTGATGATTATAGAACGACCAATAAAGTACGAATCAACGTGCAATTCATCTCTCTGGGACGCAGCTGACACCTAAATGGATAACATCATTGAAGAAATTATCTGTACAGACAACTCCTGACGCATAGGTAACACGGGTAATGATAGAATCATTATATGCTGCGTTCGCCGCACGAGAGAGAGAAAGAGAGAAGAAAGCAAGAAGAAAGTGAAGAAAAATTCTTTTTATCGCAAGTTCGAGGAAAGTGCGCTAGTCCAGATGGAGTAAAAATCGAAGGTGCAAACTGTGCAAACACTCCTTCGCGTAATGTTTAGTCAGCGAGTCCTACTGTTCAGAAATTTTCCTCTTTCGCTCTTCTCTTTTTCTCTTCTTTTTCTTCCTCCATGGCCAATGATGGGGGTATACGGGAGAATAACTCTCGGTATCTTAGAAAACATAATAGGAAGAGACTGAGTGGTTAATCAACCCGATGATCTCATTTGACAAATTTCTCTGAGGCCTTCTTGTCCCTTCACTTCTTCGTTCTCATATTTTGGGATTGGGGTTTCTCAATGCCCTTTTTTCTTCTTTTTGCATTCCCACAGTGGGATCGATTGATTATCTGTCTTGATAGGCGACTGGAATACCATGACGTCATGAAAGTTCGCTAGATCTTTTATCTTTCCTGCCGTGGGTCATGGGCAAATGGGGAGTTATGTCTGCGGATACCTTGATACACGGAGACCAGGAAAGGATGAAAAATGGCACTCTTTTCCTGACATGAGATGACGCATCGTATGGTGCGATATATCGTGTCTGTCCTCGGTTTGAGGGAATTTCTGGATTTAAGAACGTGCTATCGAGATGAATGGCAAAATACGATCGCCTGATCGACACCATGTGTTTTCTTCCCTTTCCCACGAGTCTGTTTCCGTCCCATGTGGCACTTTGGAGGCAAATGCCATGCGAGTTCTTCACTGAAGAATAGAAGTTGGGTATATTGGCAATAACCTCTGATGCTAGAGGAACGCTAGAGCTTCTGGAAGGCAAAATGTATTGGGCAAAGATTCTAGTCTTCATGTTTCAAGATGGCGAGGTATCACACGATCGATATGCACGCGATAGTCAAATGAAATCATTTAAGACCATCGGCATGGCATCATCTCATCTCCACCAGCTTATTTGCTTTGGAGGTACAAAGTATTCTTTTTAGAAGGATGGGGAAGATCGAGAAGGTTCATGGAAGATAAATAGATTAAAGATAGCCGATGGGTTGAACCGGAACTCGACCAACGACTGAACGCCTGGCATCGATTTCAGTACGACGAATCGATGGCAAATTTTGAATTCTGTAGAAAATTATTTGCCTCAATCAGTAGTTCCAGCGATATAAGTGGTACAACCGCAAATATAAGCGATCAGTGGAGTCTACCGAAGTTGAGATGTAGAGGACGAACATGGGGAGAAATGCTGAAGATCGACGGCTGCATATTTTAAACGCAAAATCGCTGGCGTGAATCAATAGTCCAATGTCTAAGAGCGAGGCGACCGTGTGCTCGTCCTTTGTGGGGGATATTCAGCAGTTCTGCGGTTCTGGCTCTGCTAGTGTGCATGTCCACTAGGAAGAACCTTGACGAGACCATATAAACTCCAGTGAATTTGGGGGTAGAAAGTATTTAGGGTTGAGTTTTACGCGGAGAGAGAGAAAGGTGGTAGGTAGAGGCGCAACTCCGAAGAGCATAACCGACGGGAAGCTTGTGTGTACGGAGTATCTCGTATTCCAATCCTCGTCAGTCGCCACGGGAAGAGCGGTCGGAGTTCAACCATGCATGGATTTGTCGTGACTTGAACATCTTCTATATCTGGTTGTAGTACTCCGTACTCTGTAGTAAAAAAATAAGCAACTCGAAGGAGAATTGTAACCGGAACCATATATTTATTTGCCGGTGCACCCATCTCGTGTGCCTCCTCCCATGTACCTTGCTCCCGGAGCCCTGACAACTCCCACAGCCAAGGAGCATGCTTCCTCTGCCTCAGGGCGATCTAATCTTGGTGGATCTCGCGGAATGTTCCCATTCAATCACATGTCGTAGAGCCGAATAGCTTGATGCGAGTAAGGTGAAGGGCCAGGCGATAGAAAAATCCGCCCAAAAATAAATCCGAGACAGCCATCAGGCATGTTAGGTGTTCGTTCCATTTTGGGCGAGAAGCCAGCTGCATGGGGGTCGGCATGGGGATGGACCCGGCAACGACTCGTATAGAGCATTGGAATCGCTCTGTGGCCTAATTCGCCATTGGACGGAGCCTTCCGTCTGGCGTTGTTACTAGGACGTGCATCCACAGCACGGCAGATTTGTAGGCGCCTTTTTGATGGTGGCCAATGCATGGAGTGGAATTTTTCACGATGGCTGTTCATTCCCAATTTGCCATCTTAGTACATTCAATTAAGACACCTTTTAACAATACGGAGGACGCCGTAAAGAGAGACAAAAGAGGATTCGGTGGAATCGTACTCCGTATAACTCGAAGAATTTTCATGAGCCGGGCTGCGTGTATGTCAAACTACAGCCGCCAAGCGCAGTCGGGGCATTAACCCATGCATATATTGGGGGATATTATGACCAGCCCTGTGGCCTCTGGACATCGTGCTCACCATCGTACCACCATGCAGAGTTGCTTTCTCGTCACCGTCACCGGGTCGGAGGTGTGTCGAAACACATATTTAACGCATATATATATACACACACATTTATAACCAGGTACTCCATAAACCGCGGAATTCAACCACTAAGAGCGCACGGTTGAGTTAGGCGAGATAATCTCTCGTTAGCGGTGGACTTGCTGTTTAGCTGACGTTAGTATATTATTGTTAGTTGATGTTTTACATCAATCTTGACTTTGAATTCTGCCGTCCTCCTCTGGACGCGCTATGTGGCGAGAAAGAGGCCTGGTTCAATCTAGAATCCAGCACTTATTTGGCCACTGTGTGATTAGGCGACACAGATGTTTCAGGACGAGGACCACAACAAGGTATTAGGAGTAACGAGAACGAAAGCAGGAATTCAACGAGCAAGGATAGAATTTTCTGTTGTTTGAATCGATAAAGAAAAGCCTTGGGACGTTCGGAGATGGACGACGATAATATGGCTCGTGGGATAATTAATATATGTGGTGCGTGGAAGCGACGAAACGATACTATATAGATTCCCATTTATAGAAACTGTTTCAGTTCATCTGACAGGGACTGACTGACTGTAACTCCGAGTCTGTCCCCAAACCCAAGGCACACTATATACTTACATACGGAGCAGTCAGCCCGTAGTACCCAGTAAGATGGTATGTTGCTGGGCGGTCCTTTGGGTACACTTCCGTACCTGGCCTTGGAAACGACGACCTTGGATACTTGCTGATACCAATGGCAACTGTTAGGGAAATTAGATACACGGACGATGAAGCAATTCCATGCACGAAGAAATTTATTTGCCGCCAGCGATCGGAAGACTGGTGCATATATTAACCTGGTAAGGCTATGTTTCCAGCCCACCCACACACCCTCCATGCACGACTGACCAATTGCCGTTGCTGTTGGGTGCCTGGTCGTTGCCCTTTTCCTTGCCTGCGCACATATATGAGTTACTCCGAGTGACCCTGGCCGCCGTCACCGGGCCTTGGAGGGCCAGGATAGAGGAACACTGGATGGGCTTCTGGCGTGTTTCACAATATCCCGGGATTCAGGCACTAGTCGAAGTTACCTGATTTGCTCAGGTGGAGAAACTTCACATCGCCTGGGTCAGGAACAGACTTTCTGTGACTGCTAGGGGCGGCAGCAAGGTTTCCTTCTGGTCGTTCGATTCCCACCCTTGAACAAGGATTGTAGACGCTAATTTTATCTGGATCCCAAGCAAAAAGTGCCTTATATCAATTTCGTAATTGTCCAACGCTTCCAGGCCGACTAATTGGGGTGATCGAAGGATGGTCGTGTGCAGCTTGGGGGTGTGCTTGATGCACTTTCGTACAGTGAGGAAGGATTCGATCAGCAGGCAATATCAGGTAGTCAAAAGGGTTTGCCGAAGTACAAGCCATACCGCCGATATTTTACTTTTACCCCGGATCTGAGGTCTCGTACTTATCGCACCTTGCAGACACTTCACATGCGTCTTATCGAACCGTATGTGGGATATCGTATCTGCCATTGAGACTTGCCGCCACGGCAACAGAGTATAGATCGACCCTGTATCCGCTGGTTGGAGTGTGCTGTCAATGATCGAAAAATATCGCTCTCATCTCGATCTATTGGATCTGTCACTATCGCGGCCCACGAG